>CM021544.1:4740717-4751498 GCA_010994315.2 Pisaster ochraceus | reverse complement strand
ACCTTCCCCCGGAGCTTGTGGTCAACACCAACACAGCAATCGAACTGACCTGCACAGGAGCGGAGGAGCTGTACTGGGAATGGCCCACTCACCCCCAGCAGAGCTTCGCAGTCTCCAGCAGGCGGGACACCTTTTCTTCCCGTCGCATAACCACTCTGAGAATCGAGGGGGTGTCGACGGAGGACACCGGGGAGTATCGATGTATTCACAGCCATCCGGACTCCCAAGACAAATGGTACTCGGCCCCAGTGTACATCTTTGTGACCAGCACGGAAGGTAAGTTTCAAGACAAAGTGGAGGACGGTCTACCATTGGGGGGGGGAGGGGGGTTGTAAATCCAGGAATGAAAATTTTCAAACTTTTACCTGAATTCAGATTTTCTTGTATCTGCTTGGTGACAAAAGTAGCTGTTATTTTCTTCCAATATACATATATAAATCCGGCCTACTCTTTGATCTACTTCTCTAGCACTGAGGATACTGTTTCCAGAAGCTTCTTGAAATCTATAACTCCAGAGGTTTAACCAAAAGGACAAATCCCATCATTTCAGTAGACCTCCTAAAATTTAGATCAAAGTTTCAGACTTTTTTGTTATACTAGAAATTTTTCTGATCCCTGGTAGTCTGTTGGCAAACACACTGAACAGTTCATACCAGTATAATATACTTATGTATGATTGTATACTATTTAATACATGTACGTTAACTTGATAAATTGTTATTTCGGTTGCAAACAGAGCCATTATTCTTAACGCCGGCCCAGACAAACCTCGTACATTTCTGGGACCAACCTTTCATCATTCCCTGTCGGGTCAGCTCACCCAGTGCGACAGTGAGCCTCTCTCCAAAGGAATACGTCACCAGCAACGGTTTGACCTCGGCCCTGGTTGCGACCTATGACCCCAGGATCGGGTTCACCGTGGATGCAGAGATGACCGACTACAGCGGCAACATCTCGTGCAAGGCTGTGCTCGGCGACAGGATGGAGGTCCAAAACTACGCGGCTGATTTTCTCGGTAAGTCGAGTCGCACCAGGGACAAACTGCGGAGCTCCGATAATGCCATACCACTATATCCAGATATCGGGATAACTTATAATATTGTCAAGTAAACTAAAGCTAAGATGTCAACTAATGCTAATGTCAACCTGTCTTTTCTATGGCCTTGGGGTCAAGATTTTTTCGTCAGGCCACCTGGGGAAAAAAAAAAGGGCCAGCCCCTTCTTTTTCAGAACAACTGTCCTTCAGGTATGTTTGTAAAAAGTGTATGAAATAACGGTAGTAAAGTCGCATTCTCTTAAGGTGATCCCTCTACTACTACCTATTCCCAGGTTGTATCATAAGTTGGGTGTGATGATCCCATGTCATAAAGGAGTTTGAGATTGTATGGCTTCTGACTGGCACCCCTAAACAAAGATATTGACATCTGGGGAAGGCCGCCAACATTACAGGGCTGGATGCCTCAGTTGGTTGGCCCTGCCATGGTCATTACGAGGACGCAAATTCAAATCCTTTGCTGTTTAGTTTCTTCTTCGTTCGCCCCAAAACTGATTTACAATTTACCCAGTCAGTTTTCCCTTTGTAGTTAAATACTTGATATGTGTTTATACAAAGTTGCATCCCCTTAAGGTGATCTCTGTACTGCTGCTGCTGCCCATCAGGGCTAAATAGCTCAGTTGAAAGAGCACCGGCACGCTAATCTGGAAGTCGCAGGTTCAAATCCCATTCTAGTCATTTTTCTTTGTTGACCCCAAAACTGATTTTTATTATTATTTTTTTTTTCACTTACAGGGAGGCCTCAAATCCTCATGGACACCCCAGAAATTGTCATCGACAGAAACAGTAGACTTGAGCTAGTCTGCACAGGTGTCCAACCCATGCACTGGCTCATCCCGGACGGTGTGGAAAGCAGAGTGGAATCGCTGGTGGAGACGCTGAACCAGTCTCCTAATTCGGACCCCATGTACAGGAATGTTCTGATTCTCGACGACACACGCTGGCTGGACACCGGGGAGTACGGTTGCCAGTATACACGCTACGCCACGTACGACGAGCCTCACTTAAAAACAACTGTCTATGTCTTTGTACGGTCTCCAAGTAAGTAATAATGATAACTTGTTCTAATTATTTGCGCATTTTACAATAATTATAATAATAATAATTATAATAAACTATTCTTATATAGCGCACATCACCGTGAGGTCCCTATGTGCTGTCAGTATTTTCCTACAAGGTATGTGGAGCAACTTGTTAAAGTATGCCACCTATTCCTTACATAGCACCATGTAATGGTTTACAAGGTGCTGTGGCGCATCATGCAGCCAATCAAACCAGGAACACAGGGGCGAACCCCTTCTCGTTTACGATAAGTGCACTGGGTTCTTTTACGTGCACTACACAACACACGGGACCAACTGCATTAGACTAAAGTATTTGAAGAAACAGAATCTTGCACATGTAAAACTCTGAACAGCTTGTCCTTAAAATTTACCACAGAGCTCTAACAGCAGACAGTAATAATTCATTTTATCAACTAAATGATCAAATGCTTTATTTGCCCGGTGTTCGGCATCCGGCTCCTTGCCAAATTCTGTTATATTACAAATTTTCGACAGGCAATAAACCCAGCTTAAAGCTGTGACCGAAATCTCAGAAATGGTGCCTGTTAGCAAATTGTGTCTGAGTCTAATGCTTGTCTTGTTTTTGTATCCGTTTCCCCCAATTGAATAGATCCAAAGGAGCTTTTTCTTCCGTCCGCCGATGAAATATCTATCAAGAATGACAGCCGATCGTTCATAGTTCCCTGTCGAGTGAGCAATCCCAACGTTACCGACCTGATGAGACTCAGCATCGTTTACACGATCTCATCGAACCCTGTTGTCAACTTGACCTGGATGGAGAACTACGACCCCAAGGTCGGCTTCAACGTCAGTGTCGACCTCAGCGGCCAGACGAGGAAACTGTCGGCCTTGTGTAAGGTTAATAGAGAGTTCAGGCCATTTCGCCTCTTTCAGAAAGGTAGGTGGCTAGTCCGATGTCTTACAAGTCAATGGTTTTCGCTGGAGGAGTTTTCTCTGCATGAAAAATTAGACATAATTGTATAATTTCCGAAGTAAACGTAGCCAATGAGCATACGCATGGCTCGACAAATCACAACTTGACCACAGGTCCCATAGCTCAGTAGTGTCACTGGACCAGAAGTATTTTGTAACTCCTGAGGAGTAAGCAGCTCCGCAATCAAATGGCTCCACAGTTTGCCGTAGAACCATCGGCATCAATAATCTCTACCCACGTATAGTACCAGTAGACCCCCCCCTTTGCATAGGCCACCCTAGCTGAAGTCAAGTGATGGTAATGTGTACGCACCATGTACAACTATTGGTCACTGAGAGGTAGGCTTTTGCTGACCTCAGCGAGGGCGCTGTTTAGGCTCTGAACCTCGTATTAAAGCAGGGGGTCTGTTTACTCCACGGTGATGAGAATCAATACAAGTATATATAGTTACAGCTTGTCAGTGGAAACACGCTTTATCTCGATTGAAGTTAATACCTGGATTTTGCTGTGACGCTGTATCTGGCACGGGAGAGGGTCTGTGCAAAAGCTCCCTATCTCTTAGCCCGAGCATCTGACGTCACACTTTGAGGCACATGTGTAACGCCAGATACCTGCCGGACCGGATGTTGGCAAACTCACCTTTGACCTCCCATCCATTCACACGTCGTGACTACTCGCTTACGTCTCTGCACATTTATCCAATGGAATCATTGTATCCAATGAAATCGCTGGGCCAGTGCCTGTCCTTATCCTTGCGGACAAGGACAGGGAAACAGTCTACCTATCTCTGCACGCATTGTTAATCTTAGTGCATGCATCTGGGATGATCTTTTACTGATATACATTTTTTGCACTAACTTTCAAAATCGACGTGACACGTAAACTGCTTTTGTTTATTTTCTGCTTTTTGAACTGACACAACAAGACGACGGGAGTGAACTTTTTTTACTCTGATGAAATCAATGATGTACTTTTGCCTTTATCTAGATAAGACGATGGGAGAGAACCTATTCGACACTGAGATTGTCCCGTCAGCGCAGCAGCTGGTCCAAGGAACGGGGCCACTGACGATCACTTGCAGTGTGGAAATCCCCTTTTTGGCATTTAACGAATGGAACTACGATGCTGCACCATCTTTTAAATTCTTTTTCCCAAATCAGCAGGTGCGTCTAACAACAAATGTCAAGTGTAAAGAAAGATGCTAAATGAATGGTTTCCCAGTAGGTTTGCGCTTATCATTACGGGAAAGCTTCATAAAAGAAAGAGGCTCAAATGAAACACCCTTTATGTCTGACAGCTCACACCTGTTATCTCCATGTAATTGCTTTACCAAACGGTGGACTTAATTAAATCATGCACAAACCAGTGGGGCTGCTGACTGCCTCAGGCAGATTAACTGCTCATACATTAAGCTTAATGACCCAAGTAGTTCAGTGTAAACACACCTAATTGGTTGAAAAGGATGAATAGTTTCCGGAAACTCTTTAATGGAGCTTTTTCATAATGAGCTTTTCTGTGCTGTATGTACACAGATACAGAGTCCTACATATGAGGGTCCGTTTCCGGGCGGAAAATTTTCAGAGCACCATAATTCAAATCTTACCTGTAAGAAGCTACTAATCTCACTGGATTAACCTTTTAGGAACCATATAATATTCAACATAAACCAGGGTAAATGTCCAGTTGGTACATGGCCTTTTCTTTGACCTCTTGCTCTTGTTTGATCATACTCAGGTCAAATCTTGCGGCCATTCGCGGTTGCGATGGTCTCTAAAGGGTTAACATTCCATGGCTGCATCCATTTTCTGGCGGTGGGTTTTGGACGTCAGATAGTCCTCCTGTGGTATTCAACCACATGATTGGTGTTCGACCCATCAAATTCACAATCTATTACCGTGGTATATAGCATTATTTCTTATTCACCACCTACTTCAGAATGAGGAGGCGGGGAACGTGGAGGTCACACAAACAACTCTGGAAGTGCTTGTGCTTGAAGGACTCATTCTAAGATTTACCAGCCAGCTGACCCTACACAAGGTCTCGCTGAAAAACAACGGGTTGTTCTACTGCAACATGTACAACGAGGAGACCAACGTGACCATAAGTGACAGCGTGAGTGTGATAGGTGAGTCTGTTAACTCGGCAAAAACTTGAACAAGTACCCCTCAGCGTTAGCCCCCATCATAAATAGTGCTGTGTTTATGGAAAAAGATATCACTTTTTATCCCCCACAATTTGAATCTGAGAAATGTTACTGTTAGTAACGTTTCTCAGGTCGTGTATTCCTATTGGGGTTTATTCTTCATGCGTGGACATTATTCGCTCCGGCTTTTCGGCGATATCTCAAAAACACAACCACCTTTAGAAACGAAAATTTCCCAGGTTAGTTTCATTGTACATATCTACATTTATATAGGATTAAAACGACCAAACGGTTGCCTCTAAGTCAGTTAAATTCAATTCAGTGCAATTAGTCATGTTAAAAATGAAATTCCTCTTCCTGAAAAGTATATATATATATAAAAAATACATAAAACCACATTATGACACACCACTTTAAAAAATTTACAATAAAAAAGTGTTTTCAGTTATTACAAAATTAAAAATACAGAGAGGAGACAGTTACACACACACACAAAACGTACAACAAAAATTAGCAATGCGAAAATACAGACCATCTGTAGACGAGTCCACCTCCTCGTCCTGAGTTACAGAACCCCCTGTGGTTTTATGTTAAAGATTCAATTTGCACTGGGTCTCAAAAGTCAACAGAAATGCGTTTGTTACACAGGGAGTGGCTACGTGACCCTCTCTCACTACCCTGCCGGCCAAGACACCTTCGTAGAGTTGAAAGGGGAAGCCGAAGTATGCGTCACCTTCTTGGTGGAAGCGTTCCCGAGCGCCACGTTCCTGTGGAGCAAAGACGGCGTCAACCTGACAAACGGGACGCACCTTCAGTTTTCAGTCGCGAACGAGACGCTCGAAGAGCATGTGCAGGTCGTCTCCGCGTGCATCCAGAATTTCTCGGTGTCAGACGGAGGGTCCTACGTCATCACGGCCACCAATGGGTACGAAAGGCAGAACCTAAGCGCTCAAGTCGTCATTCTGGGTAAGATCGAAAATATAACTGGACCGGCAATTTTTCATCCAGAAAATGGATTAAAGTATTTGGACAGCAATGGTCATTGTCGAAGACCAGTTTCCACACTTTAAAGGTTGAGTTACTGATTGGTAATTACCCCCACCATAAAAACTAACTTGGTGAGACGCACTGCAGCTGTTGTTAGTGTGTACTAGTTTGAGAGGAGTCCCTCCGAAAGTAATATGGTTTGGAAAAAGTTTCGACCAAATACATTTGAATCTATCTGAGAAACAGTTCATGCATGAATCATTTCTTTGATTTCACCAATGCTGCGGCCAGAGATGCGGTTGGTGCCCGCTGTCACCTCGCCAAATGTGGATGGGTTTGACGTAGCTTGGGTATTTTTTTCCTGAACAACTAGTGTTTCAGAGAGAGTTTACTACTTCGTTTACTAAAAAGTTAACTTTTCTGGGGGTTTTTAATAATTTTTTATAGAACCTCCTGAGGTTAACTTAACGGTCAGCCCAGAGCCAACCTTCCAAGATCCGCCGCTTTTCTACACACAGCAGGACAACCGCATAACCTGCCATGTCTGGGGTAATCCCTTGCCTCACATTGTCTGGCACTGGCAGGCTTGCCACGACGAGTTCTGCACCGAGGTCGGCTCGCTACGGGACGAAAGCAGCTGGGTGCCAATAGAAGAGCTGGGATGGACGAGTAGTGTAGCGGAGCGTGTGATGCTCCCCGACCGTAAGATTGAATCGGTTTTGACGGTCCGGGACCCGGGGCAGGCGCGGATTTTCAGATGCCTGGCGACGTCTCCCTCCATTAAGATACGGGAGCATGGATTTGAAGTCCTTGTGTACAGGCCTACAGGTAATTAAGAGTTTAGGCCGTCCTATTGGTTGAAAGGTGGTCACATGACCATGCTTACAGGGTATTAAAGGACTGATAAAGCGGTTTAGGACCAGTTGGTTCTAGTGCATTCGGCGTTCATAGCCATGCGTGTTGGCGCGCAAGCTTTCTCAGGCACTAATGATGCCTAAAGCAATGAGTACATATGGTTCTCAATGGAAAATCTAATAAAGCACACAACTGTTAAGCTTCATATGCAGTCTTGACCCTTTTGCAAAACAGCCCAGGACAGGAACTGAAAAAACATTTACAGTTTCTCTTCATTTTTATGCTTTTTAACAAAAAAGGATTACACAAACATCGTTTTATTTGGGTTTGAACCAGGAAAAATTGACTGGAGTGGGACTTGAACCAATGACCCTTAGATGAACGTACTGACACTCTACCAACTGAGCTATCCAGCCCTATGTTGGCGGTCTCTCTATTAGTCAGTATCTTTGTTCGGGGGGTGCTAGTCAGAAGCCATGTTACCTTAAAATTGAAAAGCTATACATGGCCTCACTATCCAACTATAGCAGAATCTTTTTCAAAAGACAGCAAATCTCTGAGCGCTTGGAGTAGAAATACATTTGTTCTTCACTAAAATTGTTACAAGTTGATCGTGTAATAATTTGTGGTAATGACTGTGATTTTGGTTGTCCCCCAGATTTGAGGACGATCCTTCCGGCCGCACAGCAGGTGAGAACAGTCTACATCCGTGACGAGACCACTCTCACCTGCAAAGCCAACATCTTCGCCTTCTCGGACGACTTGGTCTGGGAGTGGGCCCCCACGGCCAATGCCTCAGAGTCTGTCGAAATTGCAGGCGATGACGATAGGATCAAGGCGACCGAGACGACCGGGTACCACTATCAATCTGGGCTGTCAATAGAGGGCGCTTTGAGGAACAACTCTGGGGTGTACCGGTGTCGTGCACGGCAGCGCAGCAACAGGGAACGTCAAGTTCTGCATGAGGTTCAGCTAAATGTTAAAGGTTTGTTTTTTGAGAAATCGACACGTTTTAAAATCTCTCCATCCATCTGTATTTTTCACAGTGTGTTTATTCCCTTATTATTATTTATTTTTGGGGGGTTTGAACAAAGAAAAATTGACTGGAGCGGGACTTGAACCAATGACCTCCGGATTAACGTACCGACGCTCTACCAACTGAGCTATCTAGCCCTATGTTGGCGGTCTCCCTATTAGTCAATATCTTTGTTCAAGGGTGCCAGTCAGAAGCCATTCAACCAGTAAATTTGTCTTTGTTCAAACCCAAAATATAAAAAAATTTACCCAGTCAGTTTCCTTTGTGGTTTATTACTTGATATATTATTATTATTGTGATTACAGATATTATCCCACCAGCAATCACAGTGGGACTGCAGCGACACTATGACCTGGACCGAAACCACAGACTCCCCATCAAGTTCAAGCTGGAGTGCCAGGCGTCGGGGGATCCCATCCCAAGCCTTGCCTGGTACAAAGACGCCAAACCGATCACCTCCAGAAACGCCACCGTCAGCGACATTCAGACCTTCTCGCGGGAGAACCACACGGTGGTGTCACACTTGTTCCTGGTTCCGGACATCACCGAGGCCCACGGTGGGAGATATCTTTGCCAGGTGTCAAACTCAGGCGGAGTAGGCGCCAGCAGGGGCATTGTACACGTTGGAGGTAACAGTTAGCAGAACTTGTTTGTCAGTTACGTTGTTAGGATGTATCAAATAATGTTTTGGGTGAGCAAAAGAAAAAAATGACCAGAGTGAGATTCCAACCTGCCACCTCTAGAATGACCAGAACTGCCCATTACATAGATTTCCCATTAGCCAAAATCACCGTAGTCTACCCAGCAGTTTCACTGTGACTCTTTTCAGCTGTTATCAGTAAAGTAATCGTAGTATAAACATTCACCCTGGACCCCACTTCCCCGGAGGCCAGTGATCCTGACCCACAAGCCTACTGCTGGTGTCAAAATATCTGAACTGCTGAACAGCAGAAAAAAAAAGTCCTACTGTTTCTTATTTGATTTCTCAAGATATATTTTGGTCAGTTTTATGTTTCAAAGTTGTTTTCATAGTAACGTTTAACACCTTTTTTTTGCAATACTTCACATTATAAAACAAGAACCTGTGGTTTTTGTTTTTTTACGAAACAATTGTTGTACGCGCTGTGATGGGGTCCATGGGTGCCAATTGTGCCCTAGGGTGTAGGCAAAAACACGCTGGTTGTTTACTGTGTAAAACTGGTCGTAGAATTGCAGAATTTTCATTTACTTCCTCCAGAGGGTCCAACAGCAGTTGTCGAAGAAGATGTGGTCACGCGAAAGGTCGGAGAGAATCTGACCGTAGTTTGCCAGACAACGGGGGATCCGGTCCCCACCATCACCTGGATGAAGGAGCAGATGGAAACCGGGGAACTGAAGGAAATTCCATCGGAAATGTACGACAACCAAAAGAGGGCGCTCTCCTTCAAGGAACTGAAGAAGGCAGACCACGGCAAATATGTATGCGTTGCTAAGAACATTTATGATGAGGTGACGGCGGAGGTGACCGTGATCATACGTAAGTCGAGTTCCTAAAACTTCCTCAAATCTTAAAAATCCTCCATTAAACAAATTCTAAGAGTCTCCTTCACCCTGATGCAGAGAAGTACTTTGTCGTGATATCTTTTCGTAATTGATTCAGTATGCTCGGGTTCAAGCCTGGAATTTCATCTTGGAGAGGGCAAGACTATTTTCAATTTGCAAAGGGCACTTCCATTGGAAAAGCTTTAAAGCCTGTTGGAAAACTCTTGAAGCGGGGCACCAAGGCCAAGACCAGGGGCTATAGAGGCCTGCGTATAATACCAGGTCTGATGGGCGTAAACAAAACTTGCAAATGACGGCACTGCACATAGTGTTTTGAAGCTTGGTATGGTGTGATAAGAGGAAGTAACTGTTACTAGTAAACCTGCTGGTACAACCATGTGTGCATCTCATCTGGGAGGAGTGTTAGCTCTGAACAGGGGCCAATTTCATAACCACAGTGGATGATATTGAATGGTCCGACAGTAGGAGGGTTGACTGTGTACTGTGTTGATGCATTTGCCACATGAAATAACATATTTTGGGTTTATGTAGTTTGTTTGTCATTCGAAACCACAGTGAATAATGTGATCAGACAGTAGAAGGGTTGACTGTGCACTATAGATGCATTCGCCACATAGTATCACAATTCAGGCTGGCATAGCTTGGCTACCATTCAAAACCACACTGCTGATATTGATTGGTCAAACAGTAGGAGGGTTAAACCTAACAATGATTAATGTCTTTATTTTGCAGTGTCTGGAGACATCTTGCTGTTGCCTCTCCTGCTGGCCGGGATCGGCGTCGGAACAATCATCTTAATCCTAATCCTCTGTCTGCTAGCGACATTCAAACGGGTATAGGAAAAAACTTAATCTTTTAAGTGGATTAACTCAATAGACCTTTATCATGCTGCCACCATCTTGGTCATGTTCTCTGTATTCAATAAACAGTAATGGATGCTAGTATTCATTGCATGAAAATGAACCAGACTATTTGCCCTTCCAGCCTCGGTTTGGTTACTTTGATTTGAATGGGAGGGAATGGCCGCTCCAAGATAGAAGTCTATGGAAGACTTGCACTGGGGGAAAGCTTCATTAAAGACAGGGGCTTAAATGAAACATCCTTTTCGTCTGACAGCTCACACCTGTTATCTCCATGTAAATGCTTTTCCAAAAAGTGGACATAAT
>CM021544.1:4680438-4691663 GCA_010994315.2 Pisaster ochraceus | reverse complement strand
GTGTAGTGGGTTGAATTGTATACACGCTACTGATGAAATCTTTCGCTTTACGTTTGGAAATTTGGAATTCAAATAAACAACCAAAGAAAGAAGGAGCCACTTAACCTGTGGATTGAGCAGGAGGGGAGAGCAGTACATTGTTTTTCCCCAATCAGTATAAATAACTAACCCTTGAAAATGTATATTACTTGAAATATGATACATCTTTAGTGTACGTGCACTTTTCCGGCGAGTCCCACACCTTCGCATCTCTAATATAGAAATCTGTATGAATCTTGAAAGGGCAATTAATGTTTAAATTGTCAATTTGCCATTCTTTTTTTCAACCTCCTTTTCAGAGTCTCGTGTTTAATTAGTTTGGAGTACAGGGACATAAAAGTTGTCAGTTGTCAAATCCCGACTCCTAATTGACTTCTATAATTTGGAACACGTCACATGTGGGGAACATTTATCAACCTGTGCTCAGGCGCGACTGTTTTAAAATACGATTTTAAAAAACAACACACACGCCAGTTTGGGTTTTTTAATTTTATTTTTTTATGTTGCGGATAGCTTGTGATACTGCTTTTATCCGTTGTGAAAGTACACCTTAAAAACATCCGGGTCATAATTGACCCGGATCAGGGTCACGTGACGTCTAACCCATTTATGGGTCAGTATGACTCGCAAGCTGCGTCAAAATGTCCCAGAAATGAGTCAAATTGTCGCAGTATCCGAGTTGAAACCTCGTTTTGAAACCACTTTCCGTGTCAGCATGACCCGAAAGTGGATCAGGACCCCCTGGGACGTGCATGACCCGGAAGTTGATGAAGCGTTTCCTTTTTCCATAAATTATGGAATTACTGAACCCCTGCCTTGGTGGAACTCATTTGTAACTTAAACTTTGCTAATTAATTGTTTAATTAATAGATGTAATATTTGCATCGGGGATGAAGAATTTAATTTTGGTTTTTCCCTCACACCGATGTGTGTTAAGCACTGTATGCTCAGTGCTTTCCCGTGCTCTGTGAAAAAAAAACCACAGGCAATCCGCACTCGGGTGGTAATCAATTGTTGTTGCGGACGTAGTAGTGGTCATTCAATAGGATAAGTGTTAAGTTCTGACCAACCAATTATCATGTTATACGCAGTTGTGTCAATTACTTAAGTTTGACAAGCTAATAATTCTAACAAACAAATGCCCTTTTCATTTGTTTCTTACCTTTTTTGCTGGAATCTTTTAGCCAGCTTTTCTTCCCTGAAATGAAAACATTTTTTTTTAATTAGACTTGTTAGATTGTTTCCTTTGTAAACAAAGTACTAATGGCTAATGATAATTAGTTCAGATTTTCTGAATACTCACTCACTCGTTTTTCATTCAAATATTATTGCATGCATCAAAATTTGCATACCGAGAGGGCAGCCCCCAAGTTATTGCATATTTATCACCCCGTGCACTTATTAGCCCCGCCCTCTCATGAATATATATTACCCTGCATGTATTTAGTATATTTGCGCCTATTGCGCCTATTGCATACTTAGCATATTTATCACCCCGTGCACTTATTAGCCCCGCCTTCTCGTGAATATGTATTACCCTGCATGGTCTCCAGGTGTTGTGGATCCAGTCCATACAGTATGTAACCTCGCGCCTATTCGGTCTGTCTCTCTTGTCGGTCTCCATCAAAAAATCGTGTTCGCCCAGTGCGTCGCCCGTCCAGTCGTCCGTGTCAAATGGCTGAAATTAAACATTTAAATGAGATTCATGATAATATTCAAAAGTGCAGTTGAAATGTAACCCAAGCCAACGATACCATAATTTGAAGATAGCCGATTTGATATTTTCTTCCAGATTGTAGACGCTTGGTGGCGCTTCAGAATATGTTGATTTCGTGAAAACGCAACGTTGATCACTGATTTATCTTTTCACTGCCCATTGCATTGGTTTACAACCTTTTACTATGACGTCTCTATTCTTGGTACATATTGCACTATAAAATTGTAGAAGATAACGGTTGCATGATGTTCTTTGCTAGATTGGTAAAATAAATTAATTTTATAACATTATTTTCCCCTTTTCAAAAGGTAAAAATTCTGAATTATTTACGTATCATGCAAGGCAGTGGCTTCCAACCAGACAGTCGATGCATGACGTACACTCTTTCAGGATGCCCATTTTCGGATTCCCAATTCGTAAAAAATAATTATCTGTGAAAACAACGCTTTTTTGTCATAAATGCGGACGTAGTAGTCGTCATGCAATAAGTCAAAGCACTACTGAATCCATCTAAATGTACTCAATAAATTTAAAGTTGTAATATTGGTCCAGTTGTACACATGGTGTGCTCTTATACGGGCCCTCTACGGCTAGATTGCCTGGCTCATAGCAACCCATATTAGAACTAGAAGGAGCACCATACACCCGTATACCGCGCTGTTCCACCATGGGCACGATTCCCTACAGGTAAACTACATACAGATGTCCACTTACAAAATGTTGACTGTGTCAGCGCCATTTTCTCAATGGCCCAAAATTCTTCTTGTCGGGCTTTGTCTCATTGCTTTGTACGGCCTCTATAGTTCTATTATAGCTCAGCCGTGTAGGCTGGGCCAAAATTAATTATATCAAATGGGGGGAACTTGTTTCTCAAAAAAAAACTTTCCAAGGACCCTACACCTCTCACGGACATCAAGGCAACAAAACCTCCTCATTTTGTGCATCGATGCAGAGACTGGATACGATGTCAGTCAGTGGACGAGTTTCCTCACTTAAGGTGTCGTTTTCACCATTGTATATGGACATTCCCGGGTGACCAATGGGTCTTTTATTTCTTTACACTTCTTTTCTGTCGGTGTACGCCTGTGTACGCATGTTGTGTTTGAACAGGTTGATCTCGATTCATAAGAACGTTAAAGGTACGGTGAGTGAAGGGCAATAAGCTTGGGTCTTAGTGACAGGAAAATGCTCAAGAAGTAGGTCGTGACAAATGTTCCAAATGCTTGATTTTGGTTGTGTGTTTTTTTTTCCATATATAGAAATACATATTTTTGATAGGCGTTCAACCGTAGGCTACTTTCGAAAAAAGCCCGGACCATAAAATATTTTCTCTTTATGACAGCCTGACCAAAACAACACATTACGGGGTTTTTTGTGATGTGTTTCGTTGTGTCAAAAAATACCCACATTCTTTGTTCTTGCCAAAGATCGGAGCAATAATAGCTGTATGGTTTTTACCTCGACTCCTCTTACCTGAATCTGGTTGTTTCCATCGTAAACGGGGGCACAGCTGACTATCTGGGCCAGTAACAGGCAAGGCACGGCTAGACAAGCGAATAGAACTACATGAGGCCTCATTTTCACTACGGTTCCGGCCGGAACTCTTCCCCTGTGCATGAACAAGAATTATAAAAAGGTACCAATAATGCAAGGCAAGAAGCGTACGGAGCTTCATAAGTGACATGTACCGACAACTATCAAAAATAATGACATAGTTGTTTTCGTCAAGTCAACTTATAATTTCGAGTTACCGCGGTAACCGAGTGGTTTGGATCGACGCCAAAATTAGACGAACTTTCTAGGGTAGACATTTTAAACGCTACAGTTTCAACGGTGCGCGAGAGGCCCGCTGGAGCGTTGAAGGCGCCCTCTGTGGTTTACAGGTTGGGAGAGGGGGTTCGATTCCAGGCCTGTCCGGCCGTTGAACCTGTGTCATTGGTATTAACCCTGTTGGGAAAAGTCTTCCACCACTAGAAGTACACAAAATCACCCGGGGTCAGGCTGGCCCTGCCTATCACCTCTGGGGACCCCGATTTGAATCTTGCCTCAAACCGGCAAAGTTGGGAAGGCAGTGCACTCTGTTCTGCCAACCAGGCTCCTTGTGGATGATACCCTTGCCTACATCCTTACGGACTGTACAGGGGGTAACCCTGTTTCAGCCCCAGGAGTAGATGGCAAAGTGCCCCTGGTGACAGCTGACCTGGGCCGACAGCCCAAATCAGTTAAGTGTAGCCCTCACCTTGAAGTGGCCGCCCGGCCTTCTGAGTTGGGTGATGTCTCATTAAAAAAAATATATAAATTATTCTAAAAACCTTTAACATTTGTTGCGGACGCGATAGCGAGCGTCGTTAATTTAGGGTTTTCCTATGCCTCTTGAGTATGCATACTTCACTTCATCAACAGGAACAACATAACCCGAAAATTGCACTGACATTGCAAATTACAAACAAACTAGTTGGAAGTCCCGAAATTTACAGTGTGTAGCATTCTCTAAAATATAAGTACTCTCCAAACCAGAAAGAGAGAGAGAAAAAAAGCAAATGTTAAATTAAAGCAACAATAATCACAAAGGGAGCTCTTCAATGGCCAAGTGGGACTTGCATTAAGTTTTTAAAATGATCTTTACGCACTGTGTGTACGGCTCTAAGGTATCAAGCAACGACGCAGGGAAAAAAATGAAAAGCTTTTCTCAAAAATGGAGTGCACGTGTTTGTGCTCACAAAGGCCCACTCAGTCGTACTCCACGTGCGCTGTTTGGCCTTTATGGAGGAGAGTACATGATCTTGATTTCCCAGAAGGCCGGCCTTTCTATCCAATTTCAAATGGAGATATCTTATCATTTTTTGTTTAAAGGTGGGACATAGACATGTCTAGCTTTCAAAGTGGAAGTAAATTACCTTTCCCAGTGTATTGGCATGGGGATTCCCCGCATTTTACCCCGGCCTTCTTTCCGCTTCGGAGAACGGCGTTTCCGAGGAGAGTACCAACATGATATGGAAAGATAGCTAATTTGAATAATTTGACAGGTGTTTTCTTTGGAGGATTTTTTATACCTTGTTGGGGAAAATTTGCAATTGATTTTAATTTTTTCAATTTGCCTCGATTCAGGTTCACGTTATGGATTGATTGAGTTTTAATGAAATTATGGATCCAGGTCTGGACGAAGATTGGAAGTATTTTATTACTAATATTACTTTCCCCTTTTTTTTTTTCTTTTTTTGTGTGAGAATTTTAGTCATACTGTCGGTCACGGATAGTCATGTCCCTGCAGCCTGTGATTCAAAACCAGGCTATATTATCCCCCACCCCTCAGTCAGTGACAGTGGGAAAATAACAAACTCTAAACACCACATCATCAAACAATTATTTTAAAGTATGTTTTCTGATTCAAGTTTATTTCCATTGAACAGAAATAACAAACTTAACCCTTAAAACTTGGTCATGTTTTCGGTGATTCTGAATGTTTGATAAGCTATCCCTGAATAAATCCGGGTTTTTCCACTCTGATCTTCGTAAAAGTATTGAAATCAAAATTATTGAAAACATTCTATCAATGTCGGATAGGCCTGCCCAATAATGTATAGGGCAAAATCTTCTGTTTTGTCTCCCTCTTTTATCTGGTTTTGTTTCTTGACGTCCAGTTGGCTGCCTTGCACATCCAGTTGTTGTCATACCTTCTTGCTGGTAACCTGCCCATCTTCACTTCTTTGGTTAATTAGTCTTAATAATTGCACTCTTGTGGTTTTTGTTCCCTATCTTAGATCCTCAATTGTGTCACCCTGTCTGAACAGTATACAAGAATTGATTCAATCTCAAAAAATAGCAGGCCACCCAACCAAACCACCCAACCTATTTTTGTTCGAGCTGCTATCTGTCGCCGGGCGATCTCGTGGCCAGCTACAACATCTGCTCTAATACCAACGGAAAGTATTTGGTTCAAATTCCACTCAAAGTTCCTTCGGGTGTCACATTTGGTTGACACAATGGAGCATCATAAACACAGTACTTTAGTATACTCCCGGGTTCATGTAAAACTACACTGCATATTATTTGTGCAAAAGTAAAATCAACTAAAATCATACACATAATGTCGGGGGTCCTGTTTGGTGCACGTAAGAGCCCCCCCCCCCCGGAAAAAAAGAAAAAACAATAATTGTTTCTAACGCGAAAGAGTTGCATTTTCTGCCATCATTTTGAAACACATGAAAAAGAAGGTAGATAAAAAAAAACGGCATCTATTTGTTAACCCACCAACACTGTTTTCACCGCACTTAAGCCGATTTAGTCAAGGTTGAAACCTCCACTGTGCGCAATTCTTCGCCCATTTGCAATGTTTTGGGAAGAGTGTATGAAAATAATCACAATCATTTCGCAAAGCCCTGCAGCTACCGGTACGAAAACGTCATCCGAGGGAAGTGTATTTGGAAGGGGTGAAGCGACGATGTGTACAAAATAGTCGTCACGACTTGCGTCTTGTGTTAATAAGTGGCCCGTGAGATTTGTGTGACGTGATTGTTGTCTGTTAAAATCAACAAATATTTGTAACACACGTTTGGGCTACTAAAAGGTCGTGCGGGTGTTTGTGTACTTTCTTATATGGATACAAAAAAAAGGGTGTAGGTAGTGGGGTTGATGAGAGAGTCATGAGGTTTGTTTCATACAGGTAATTTTTCAAGTGAATCCAGTTGGGCTTTTGAAAATCCAAGATGGGACTTTTTTTATACTAATTTTTTTCTCAACTTCACGTATCACAACCTGCATTATTCCCACCAAAATGCAATCTACTCCAACTAACTACGTAACCTGTTTAGTTTTACATGGACGGCTTTACTGCTGTCAAATTCTGTTCACAATCTGTACGGTTGCTTTGATTGGAAAAAAATACAACGGTCGGTAGCCTACCGGTTGGCGCTGCCTGTCGCGGAGTTCTGCGCTTTATAAAACCGTCACAAAAAATGCCACAGTGCCTCGTCCTTCGGATGGGACGTAAAGCCGTGGGTCCCCGTGTGTTGTGCAATGCACGGAAATGAAACCGGTACACTTATCGTTAAGAGAAGGGGTTTGCCCCTGTGTTTCTGGCAGAGGCCGCTGAATGCGCCTACAAGGGCTTATAAGGGTTTATAAGGTGTTTAATCCATAAATGGGTCTCATAATTCAAAAACCTCCCCCAAAAAATGATGATAAGCGCTTTGAGACGCCCATAGATATAAAGCGCTTTGTAAAAACTAGTTATTACTATTATTCACTGGGTGGCTATACTGTAAGCAATATCACCACAGCGTTCACACAAGTCATCATTACCACTGTAGGAACTAAACACTGAATTGGCACACTGTGGACACGCTGTTAATGACACAGTGGTCCAGTTCCTTATTGGCTGTGTTATTAAACACACTAGGAACACGTAGTAGTCCACGAAATACTATGTGATCACATTGTTAATTCACATTGAAAACATTGACATTTTTCTACGGCCCATACAAATCACACGCTTTACAGGGTCAACGAAATCGACATCCTTATCAAATGGTGCGGACGTGGTAGTGGTCATGTGAGAAGTCAAGGTTCGCAATGTTACTGCGAAGTCAAGCCATTATGTCTTAAATAAAATATAACTAGTTGTCCAATACGCGTATATTGTGATCTGTGCTTAGTTCACTACAAGATTATCGACGCTGTGACGTTATGCCTGGGGTGATTTTGGCTTATTTAATATAGCGCCTATACACCGGGAGCCTCACGTTGTTACAGAGTGAGGTTTGTTTTGGAAAAGAAAAAAGAATTATAAACACTGTGACCGGAATCCAGTTGCGTACTCACCAAACCCCTTGACATGGGTTTAAGTTTCCACTTCAAAACTCTGTAAATATTCAACACTTATCTCCACAAACAAAGTGGGGAGGGGCGAAAAAAAGAAGAAGGTAATAAGTTTCAAAGACACAAATATGCCAAGAAGACAAAACGCAGCATTTTTTCTCTCTCTTTGTCTCAAGCACTTTATAAAACCTTATTACGGGAAAGGCCTACTTGGAGTTCGATAACACACAACACCGGCCACGGTTCTTCTCGGTTATTCGTTTTATATGAGAAAGTTGATCTTTGTTGATTGCATTCGAGTATTCGGCGGATACTCGAGAATACTTAAACCTACACGAAAAGGTGAGTGTGATGATATGAGGTTTTACTGTGATGTTTTTATTGTGAACCGGGTCGACTCTTTTACATTATAGTTTGGAGACCGATTTGTATAATTCTCTCAGCCAAGGTTGTTTTTGTTTCGACGCTAGACTATACCTCTGAAGAACGTGTGGTATAGACCTCACACTGTGCTGTTGTTGTTTTCTTTTCTATGTTTTTAAATTGTAGATTTTTGACTCGTGGTTGAAAAAAAAATGTGAAAATTTCGTTCACGGGGCGTAAAATTGAGATTTAGAATAGTGGAAGGGGTCGGCCCACTTATCTCATTTACACTGTACGGAGAAGTGGCCATGTTCACACAGTGAAGCCACTTGATAACCATGTTGCCACTCATGAAGCCTAAAAACACGCATTGCAATGGCTGGCAGTGTTTGGGCAGATGGCCATGCCTAATTAAAGTGTGGTCACTAGGCAGGTGACATGTTGCTACTCGAATAAGCCAAGCATTGTGCGTGCATGCAAGTAATCAGCCCCTCCCATGAAATATACTATTAGTTATATTCACGCGTGTCTGTACATGGGTAATGTGAAGGAGTGGACGGGATTAAACTGGGAGCCATTGCTGAGGACTGCTGAAGATCGAGAGTTGTGGAGGAAATATGTTGAAGCTACTATCTCTTCGCCCCTACGGCCTAAAAGGCTATGGGCTAGAGTGAGAGTGAGTGTGATGTATACGTACACTACTGGTTGGCAAACGCCGTGAAGTTGTGCACTTATGCAGACGCACAAACGCGTATGCGTCACGCCACCATCAGCCCATGGGGTTTGTGAGGTTTTTTGTTTTGTTTTTTGCTGTTTTGTTCAGCAAGTGGACACTGTAGGCCCTACTCAGCTGAAACTTTCAAATGTGACTTTTATTGCGTATGCGTCACGCCACCATCAGCCCATGGTGTTTGTGAGGTTTTTTGTTTTGTTTTTTTGCTGTTTTGTTCAGCAAGTAGACACTGTAGGCCCTACTCAGCTGAAACTTTCCAATGTGACTTTTATTGTACTTCTCTGTATCAAGTTGCCTATAAATAAGCATTACGTAGACAAAAACCAGTCTTTGACCCTCCTTTAATTCTGATAATAGTCTGCCTTACATTTCATTTGTCAGTATAACTATTAAGTGTCATGTCCAGCACATTTTTTGCTATGTGGCTTGTAAGAGCCCTTACAAAAATACTCAAACATTTATCATTTTCTTTTTGTCATTGACAATTTCAGTTTTACCCGGCACATTTAACCTTGGGGTATTTTGGGGCACTCGCCACGAATGAGGGTGTCATAATTGTTTTTAAATAATAAATGTCGCACAGCTTTGTTTTAAACATGATTATCGGCGTCAATAGTTACGACTTGCGCGCAAGTCGTGAATTATGTCAGGAATATTGACGTCAGAATTTATGCCCGGTGTCCCATCAGGGCCACCGTAATCGCTGTCCTTTATACACAAACCGGTGAGTGGATTTGAGTTTGATTTTTATGTATGTTCGCCCCAGGCTATTATTCCGATTGTTGTAGCCAAAACATATAGCAAAGGTGATTTTTTTTTTTATATATAGGAGTCTGCAAGTGTTTATTATATTTCTCCACTTTGAAAGTATTTAAGACGGATGAATTTCTCTGGGGAATTAACAGTATTCGAGAGGGTTTTTGTCTGATGTGTTTAATGGATTGGAAAAACTAGAGGATATGATTGTGAACTATTGTACTCTAGCGAACTATTGTATGGGCCATTGTGTATGTCAATATATACGGGTTAATATTCAGAGCAGAGTGCGCGTGATCGTCTGCAGAACTCGTTTACGAAAACAGCCGCCGGGCCCGATTTTACAAAGCACAAACGATTTCAAGTTGAGATGAGTCGCCAGCATTGACAGAATGAGATCTTATTTTTATTGTGGCCCCACATTTTGCTCAGAATGTAGATCCTAAGAGGCCATACAGAATCAGAATAGTCAATGTTAAAAACAAACGAACAAAGTAACGTTTCAAATGAACCAGATATTTTAGGTCAAAGGTCTCCAACATCAGTAGTTTTTAATGGGGGTTTTTCTGGGCTGATTTCACAAATACCTGAAATTGGTCTTACACTGTGTATAAATCTTAACTGCTAAGCAAAGTGTTACAAACCACCCAAGGTGATATTGACAACTCATCTTCAGATGAATCTTAGTGTTTTTTATGAAATCGAGACCAGTCAAGGGTCTCAATACGACGAATTTCGTCGGGTAGCTCGATTATTTTAAAGATTTTGTTTAATTTGTTGTATTCAAAACAAATGTATACTGCCCGTCTTTAGTAATGTTTCAAACGAAGTAGTCGATTCTCTGCCAATTTAAAGGGTATATACAACATTGGTGAGATTGACGATATAATGTTCACAGATTTGCGCATAATTTACACGGTAACAATACTAATGGTGAAAAAACTTTCCTTGAAAAAGGGTGTCAATTTCTTTTCATTATTTTCTTGCAACTTCGACGACCATTTGCACAGGTTTGTTATGTTATGCATAGTGTTGGGGCACACCACGTGAGGATACTGGTCTTTTACTATTACTATTACTATTACCATTACTATTACTATTACTATTACTATTACTATTACTATTACTATTACTGTAGGTAAACCCTGCCTTTTAGCTGTCCCTTTTGTTTTTCATTTCGCGTAATATTGTTGGGTCACGAATTCTGGTCTTTGACAGTGTACATCAGTGTTGTCCGCGTGCTCTAAAATGCAACTTAACCTAGTTTAACGATAATGACATTCTTGCCTAGCGAGGTCATTGTATTTGTAAACGGGGGGGGGTGGGGAGATTAACGCTGTAAGTAACACAATCTCCCATTGTGTTGTCCTTCTTCATTGTGAATTTGAAGGTGGAAAAAAAACCAACCCTGGAAGTGAATTGCAACACTTGTTCTGAATCGGTAAATGGACCTTTTCACGGAGAGCACGAACGGCGTGTAACGAAACTGTAGCGTTGTGAATGTATGCGAGTGTAAATCCCTGCCATACGATCCCTGCCATACGACCCTCACTCGCCCTTGCTGGAAATGGTATCACTTTATGATCCCTGCACTTGCTAGTTCCAATGGAGAATCAATAGGTGGTTACCAAATCATCCCTCTATACGGCTGACCTAGGCTAGATGGCAGAGGACGTTTTTATACCATCATCGATCTGACGCCAGGTAAGGTTGTCTTTGTATTTTGTGTTACACTGTTGCAGTATATGGGGGAGGGAATTGTTTCCATAACATAATCCACCCTTTCGACGAAGGATGAGG
>CM021544.1:4635746-4649197 GCA_010994315.2 Pisaster ochraceus | reverse complement strand
TCAGCCTTTTTGCTGCGACTGACAGTAAACCATTTTGTTATCTATCTTTATATCTATCTGGTTTTTTAGTACAATAAATTATAAGCCTTTATAACATCATAACCATTTTGGAACATCATCATTTTTATTGTTGTCTTTCTCTTCTTACCTAATACTTTCGGTTGCGAACGATGGGTTGCATTGTCTGAGAACATCTGCCGCCCCTTCAAGAATCTGAGAAAGTATTCATCAAATATTTATATTTCAAATACACTGTAAAAACGTGGGTGTTGAAATTGACAATATTATGAGCGTTGTCGCATATAGATACACAAACAATATCAAAACTTACACAACACCATAGGGTGTTGTGCCAAAACAATTACATTTGTGTTATTTTAACTCCCTATCATCTAAATATTGATTCTCTCTCTTCGGTAATGTCTGACAACACCCGTGGTGTAAATTTTTTAACACCCCAAGTTTTCTGCAGTGTAAAGAATACAAAACACCGACTAAGATCCCGCATAACGAGATGGGTCATAGAAAATTGTCTTTTGCTTACAAGCATTGGCCGCCATTTTTTATCCGGGTAGCCTTGAGTAGAGTACAAAATTGATAACTGGAGTGGCACAAATTTGCCCGTTTACAACAAAACACCCAAACCCTTCAGTTTAGCTATGGAAGAATTTGAGTACTTCAGAATGATTTGGTTTGGGATGGCAACCATTGATTTATCAGTGATTCAGCTAGCTTGATGGAATTTTTTAACACCATGATAAAATAATCGGCAGTTTGACAGAGCGTGGATGTCCCCGCTTAATAGCTTTCATGAACAAAACCAATAGGCCCGACGTTGTTAAAAATAGAAGTCCAAACATGGGAGAACAAAGAGAAGCTAAAATTGTTATGTGCATTCAGTAGGCTAGGTATACGGCTGTTGCGACTTTTACACAATGGTCCACAAAATGTATTGCTTTGTTGAACTTGGTTCCCAAACACGGGGGAATTCTTCAGAAAAGGGAATGATAGAACAACAATAACAAGTCCCTGTGCAAAAGACTGGCGAGTTTCCCCCCTATTATAAGCCCTATAACATACCCTATGTTATCTTGTAAAGATGGGCCATGTAATTCAGCCTTCTACTGCGATTTGGGTATAATATAATGTACTAAAATTATAATAATACACCATTATTCTATAAATTGATTGAAAGTTCTTCCGTTTGATGGATGGGGTGTCTGTTACCGTTTGATCTGCTGGTCCTGACAGTAGGTTAAGGGCCACTATGTTGAGCTTGGTGCACGGCATGTTGTTGTATTTCAGATCGGTGCACAGCATTCTCGACAGAGACTGCAGGAAAGACGATTGGGCTGTTGATTTATTCTGGGAAAGAAGAACAAAAAACACATAAAGTTGCATGAAGGTCAGATACAAGTTTGATGTGGCGACTATTTCATGTTTCCACCTTTAAAGATCAGTTGGCCCGGACAGTCGGATTCAGTGTCAGAGGCGGCTCGACTCGTTTCTGGGTCAGTGTATCATGACCCGACATTTGCACGTGTCAACCTGACCCCAAACTGTGTCAAACTGACGCAGGAATCCGGGTCAAAATCCTTTTTTTTTTCATAACTAGTTTCCGGGTCAGCCTGCCCCAGAAAATGACCACACTCCTGGGACCCGAACTCTGGGTCAATTCTGACCTGGGAAATCTGTCAAAATCCCACAGGATTTGTTCACGAATTTTGTTTCCTCCGAAAGTCATACTTATCTTTAATACGAAAGTCAGATCCCTATCCTATCAAAGCTTTAGGTCTTGAAATTACCGAAAAACACAATTAGCTTTATATCGTTAGTTAATTAATTGACTTAGTTATAAAGACACGAATATTTAATGAGCCAATCTTGAGACCACCTGCCATATATCAAAAAGTATATAGGTCCGACCATTAACATTTTTTTATTATATACTTGTGGGGTAACTTAAAACTTTTTGGTTGGCTTAAAACGCTGGATGACGTCTCCATGACATATTTCCATTGCGCATTTTGTATGCATGTACAAAATGGCTCTAAAAAGTGCCAGACACCAGACATTTAACCAGTTCATACATTTGTACATTTTGAAAGTTTCACAGCTACATTGACAAAATGTGTATTGAAAGTTAACAGCCATGAATTGTCGCATGACTACCTGCAATGGTTTCTCCTGAAACAATATGCACTTACACTAAACTTCAGGGTGTCTAGACACTATTGTGTACATTTAACCAGTAAATACATTTGTACAATAGCTGACACAAGTAACACAGTGACTCATGTCTGCTACGACCGAAGGGAAAATAAACCAAATTGGCTCAAACAGTAACGCAGGAATTATGTAAACTCTTACCTGAACATGATAATAAACAACGAAAACCGCGAGATTTATCTCCCTTATTTCATAGGGTACGAATTACGGTCCTATAGCACATGGTTCAGTTAGAATGAAGGTCAAATTTAAGGTCAGATTCAGGGTCAGGTTTAAAATCAGTTTTAGAGTCAGTATCAGAATGAAGTTTATTAATTAAGTCTTGAATAAAAGTTTAAAGGCACATTGAAAGTCAAAAGGGGCATGTCGAAGGTGAAGGGTCTTCTGTCTCAAAGTCAGCCTCACTTAAACAGAACAGCTTCGTGTTTGTATAGTGTGTACGTTGTTATTAAACTAAAGTACATTTTCACAACGTGATGGTAAAAACAAAGATGACATTGTGATAAAATTAAAAGGCCTACAACGTGATGTTCACGTGTGTAGTAAAAGGTTGAGACAACGTGGCTGTCACAGCTCTAATAATACACTTTCTTTACCAAACCAAAATACAAAGGTATGACAACGTGATCACCAAAACTTAGCCATTACGTTTTGACAATAACATATACATGTACAACGACAAGATAACGTACAAGCCGTTTTAATGTTACCAAAATACAACGTGTAGACAACGTGATTGTCACGTCAATAGTACGTTTTACTCAATACCAAAGCACGACAAGACAACGTGCCCGCCACAACAGTTATTACATTTTAATGTTACCAAAATACAACATGTAGACAACGTGACTACCAAACTTAAATACTACTTTGTAATAATACCAAAATACAATGATGTGAAAACGTTGCATATACAACTTTTCGGTAACGCTGCATAAATTACCAACAAGCAAACATTGTACAACATTGGTTGAAAATCATGTTAAAAGATCTGACGTTTATTCAACGTAGTCAAAACGTTGTCATCCCATCGACCAAATTGCAACCTTATCACAACGGTAAGCATTGTTGTATTAAACAACGTATTGTGATAGCTGGGAGCTCCTGTTCTATGGGAACGTCATTCATGTCATTGGAAACTGAGCAGTAACGTAGTGACAAGAACCCATAACTTACCTTACGAGTAAACATAATGCCATCTGCAGCAGCAGACAGACAAGTCAAGCAAGCATTGTCCTCCCTGCCCCCTCCCCCATCTTCCCCGACGCCACACCCATCCAAGAGGCAGCACATCCTGAGAATTCCGGGTCTCAAGTTCCCCATAAAGTTCCCCAATATCTTATTGACAAAAGCGTCATTGGCCAGACACCGGAGCAGGTTGTTCCCGCCATGTTTACACTTGTCCGCGATGTCGCCGCTGACCTGTACGTCGATCAGACTGTCCGAGCGCAGCGTGTCCAAACTCACCCCACTGCCGCCGGTCAGGCAGCGGCTCGACCCCGAAGAGGACGGGGGTCCGTTGATGTTCGAGACTGCATCCTCGCCTCCTCCCAGCGATGCAGCCAGAGAACACGAAATCAACTGCGTTTTAATCTTCGAATATTGCTGGAGTAATTTCACGAACAGGAAGCCCGGCTCGACTATCGAGGCGTGTTGCGAATTGGCTACGGTCCCCGGCGAGGAATGTGACGATGAGAACAGAGAAAACACGACCAGGATGGTCAACAGGAGATGAGCGTAGGTGGAGAAGAGTGATGACATTTTCACCAAGATGGCCGCCATCTTGGCCTTTCTGATGCTAATGGAGAGACTCGAGGAGCATCTTTGACCCCGTCAGATATAACACACGCAGTATCGCACGCATCAATGATTTATTTCCCTCCTCACTTAATAATACTCTTCTCACACATGCCATAGTCTCTATGCCTTGTACATGACTGTGTACATCCTTCGCAAGCAGAAAAATTACAACGGCTGTTTTATGTACAAGAGTGCTTAAAAACAGGCACGAACCAAGGATCGGTAGCTAGCACCATCCAAAATCGATAATACAGTCAACCAGTTATAGAGCAAAGGTGTGCACGAAAAGCAGGAGGCTAAATGGGAGCGAGGTCTCTTGGCTGTTTTCTGAACCTTAACAGATAATAAATATTCAAGTTTTATTTCTCCGGAGGTTTCTGTATGTAAGCGTAATTTTTGATTTGAACAAATCCTACCTTTCAAAATGTGCGAGCAACATTGGTAGGTTATTTATTTGTTAAAGTGACAGTATCCGCAAGGCCAACTTGTAATGTAATTCTCTTGTTTTGCTTTGGATTTGCCATTTTTTACCATTTTAAAAATCATGTAACATGTTATATGTACAATTCGATGCAATTCTACCTCTGGCAACACGGGTTCGAATTGTAATAAACCATGAATAATTATTGAGTTGACCTTACAAAACCTGTAAATATTTGTTATATGAGCTCAATCGGCCAACCCCCACCCCCACCCCCCCCCTCACACACACACACCGATTCTCAAAAATGCATCCTTGTGGAGCACCCCGGTCTTTAGAATTGTGGAGACCTTTTGTTTTCCCTTTTTGTTTTGTCCTTGGTCTCCATAAGGTACCGAAAATGAGCCCACACAAAGTGAACACACCCACACCACACAAACAAATAATCAAACAAACAAAACAAAAACAGATTCTTTTGTACGAGTTGGCCTTGCGCTCGTAGAAAGATCACTAAGCGCTCGTATATAAAGCACTAATAACTACAATCGGTAACCAAGTCGACACTCGGCAAAATGCAGCAGCAGCTGGGCCTTGCATTGTAGTTTGATAACTGCCTTGCAATCAGTCAATGCAATTAATTGTCTTGGCCCACTCTCATCATCATCATAAAAGATGCACCAATCGTACGTTATAATGATATTAATGAATGAACTTTTTAGTGCATCCTGTGACCGCCTCAATAACGGCACTGCATTGTTGAGACTTCTGTATGACGTTTCGACCATAGCCTGCTAGAGTCGAAATGTCAGGCCACTAAATTATACTTTTTTTGCATTTTATACCATAGGTCCTTTTTGGTTGATAAGCAGTTTACAACAGCTTGTACGATTTTTCACTTCTTTCGGGTCACATTTTCGGTTTATTTAGATCTTCTTTTTTTTAAATACAACTCGCAGATGCAGAGCTGGGCCATGAGTTTCATTGACCATGCGCAACAAATATGCTTACCAGAATAAGTTTACCAGCCAAAATACCAAGTCACATGTACAACTTTGTGGCTGGTGTCCTGCTCATTGTTGCCAGGGATTTTTAAAACAATATTCTGCGTAAGCAGCTCGATCATTAAGTCCTATCATGCTGCAACGACGTCAATGTGGTGATCAAACTAGCTGTATAGCATGGTCAGTCTTGAACATGATTGTTGAACGTTCAGTTTCAACCCAATTTAAAAAGAAAATATTTTTGTTTAGTTTTCATGGAATGTCAGGCATTGGCGGGGGAGGGGGGGGGGCTGGCACACTGCTCGAAACTTACTGTCTACATTATAGTCAATTTTACTCGCATGGCCCCCCATACCAAGCCCCACCTCTACACCTCATGTAGAATGTATCCAGTCCGGCGCTCTAAAGTTATTTTCTGGTTGCGGCACTGAACTCAAGATCAATTTGTAAAATGAAGTTTAAAAATGTGCCCTATCAATAGTTGATGTGAAATGTGCATCTTTAGACTTGTTAAATTAAATTATGGAAGCAATACTCCTCGATAAAAACAGGGCATGACCCTGAGCAGGTTACGCTCCGCCGGGCCCAACTTTTTATTTCTCTGCTTACCGCTGAATTCTGCGCTTGTAACCACCATTCTCCGCTTAACGTGCTAGCGCCGAAATTCTGCGCTAGCTGTGTAAGCGAAGAATGCGTACGAACGTGGAGTACTACGCAAGCGCACAAGCAAACAGTGCTAACCCGTGAAATACGCTTGACGTAAGCAAGAAGAATCCCCTTCCGTAAGCGCCGATTCTTTGCTTACGGTAAGCAGAGCCATGAATTTTTGGGGGCCCCGGGACGTTCGTTGCTATGGGGGTTGCCATTGTTGGTTCACCCGTAGAAAACGGGTGGTGTAACCCCCCTACGGGCCAGACCTTCCCATAATTAATAGTTTAAAAAAAAAAAAAAAAAATTAAACTGACAAGCAAACAAACAAACTTTATACTCAGTCAACAAACAGTAGCGGATTTCCGAAATCTCAGTCAATTAGAGGCCCCTATGCTAGCTCACATTGTTGGGCTGTCCATGGAGGAAGGAAAAGACCTCCATGGGCTGTCGGCTCTTCTGAGTTCTAACATCAGTTTATCGTAGGCGACTATGATAAGACCGGTGTTAAAAAGAGAGCCCAATAGGTGGGCTACGCCCCCAATTACATTTACAACATTACATGGAACTATTTAAGACAAAATAAATAACTTATATTTAAATGTTGACTTTTCTCACTAGGGTTAAATAAATCAATACTTTTCATCTCCGATCATAAAATTTATAATAGTTACGGCCTTGGGTAAGCTGGAGTGAAATTTTCAAAACAACCGAAGCGTGCACGGTGTATTTGTAAGGGGATACGGGCGGTTTGTGTGTTAGCAACTGACTGGGCGATTTCTCATCATCGATAACCCTCTGCGAATGTTATTAAAAATTCCATTTTAGCAAAGTTTTGAAAATTACCAGAAGTTCAATATAATTAAAATAAATACAATCACTGAAATATTTGGCCTTACAAAAATTACTATTATTAATTTGTTTTAAGTTGTCATTAATTTGTCTCCTGCAAGTGACTTTTTAAAAAGCGCTGATTTCTTACCGGGGGGACAGCCCCACTTGAAGTAATAGCGAGGTAAACAAGATGGCGGAGAACGTAAAAGTTGCAGTCCGCGTTCGGCCTTTCATATCCTTTTGAACACAGTTGCCCTTTTCTCTACATTGCAATTAATGTTGAATTTTATGTGATGTACATTTGGGAATCATCTCGAAGTGTGTTTTATTGATATGAGTGGGGCTTTTATAAATTAAAACGCTGTTTGAACAATTTGTAATGACAATGTCAATGTTGAGTTCACCACGACGGCTCTGCGTTCAAATTGAATTTCAATGTACACGCACTCCACCACCTGTCTACCCCAACTGTAGAATCGGCCCAACCATAAATAGGCTTAGTAGTATTAGTGAGGTCGCCCTACAACTATTGGCAGCTGCCCAAGTATATATGGTGTAGGCCCCAAACTATGTTTGTGCCCAACCAGTCACAGGGTAGTCAGGTTGGCTCAGCTCAGTCAGTGGTTTCTCACTGTCCCTGCCTTTCAGTCAGTTTCACCTCTGTCTGTGGACCCCGGTTCAGTACCCAGACCGAAGCCTTGCATGATGATTGGGTTTTTCAATCCCTACCTGACTGCCTGGATTGTCCCTGTAGGGGTTTTCCTCCCACGTCTAAAACTGAAATTTCTTCATGGTCTTCTAATCTAAGTTCTTTACAAAAAGTTGGTGTGATGTTTCCATTAGGATCCTTTGCTGACTATTTAATTCAGATTCAGATTGAGAACCATTCACCGTAGTCAGGCGTCATTTCCTCCTGACATTCCTGAGGTCATTATGGTCACTTACTACTTACCATTCACTTGACATGTCACAGGTTTACGCCACTTCCATAAACAACGCCTTCATTCAACTGTGCACTCAACACAGAGCACAAACTATTCGCTGTGTGTGTGTTCCGGTTCCAGAGAGTGTGAACCAGTTGCTATGGTTGGGAATTTGCTCACCTGGGGATGACGTACAAATTTTGACTACGGCTGCGAAAAGTTGGCGATCAGATGGTTATTTGTGACACAACATTGGGAGATAAACTAATGAAGCTTGAATTACATGACAGTTCACAACCAATTATGACAACAATGTTATGAATGGAATGGGTTGACAAGGGGAGGGGGTAGGGGATGGGTGTGAAGGTAGGGATTGGAATCGAGGGTAAAGGTTAGTTGAGAGGCTGAGGTTGGTGGGGTTGAGGTTTATTGCGAGGGTTGGGTTGAGTGAGGGTTAGGGAAGGGTATGAAAACTGAGATGGGCGTGATGGTAGGGAGTTTTGAGTGGACTCAAGCTCTGGTGTTTCTGATCAGCCAAGTGTGGGTTGGAGTCCCGGTCATGACACTTGTGTCCTTATGTAAGACACTTGACCACTATTGCTTCGTTCTTCGTATGGGACAAAAAGCCATTCTGTGTGTTGTGTAATGCACTTAAAAGAACCCAGTCTACTTTTCGTTAACAGAAGGGGTTCATCCCCCAGTGTTGTCTGGTATCATACCAGTGGTATGGTTGGCTGCAGATTGCGCCACAGCACTTTGTAAACGGTTACAAGGTGCTATGTAAATAAATGGGTCTTATATTTCAAACATAGCTCCGCGTACCTTGTAGAAAAAATAATGGGTGCTTTGAAACCCTCAGGGTGTGATAAGGTGCTGTATAAGAGAACCGCGTAATATTATTATTATATTTAACAATGTCTTCCCAATAAATGACCCTTAACTCCACCGCACAATGAGCGGGAGAAGAAGATGGATGCTCACTGCATCATCAAGATGCACGGCAACACGACAGAAATCACCGACCCGTCTAACAAGCAGGGCAGCCCGAAGAAGTTCACCTTTGACAAGTCGTACTGGTCACATGACGGGTACAAGGAGGGACCTGATGGGTACCTGGAACCGTTTAACGGCAAGAGCCCCTTCGCAGATCAGGTGGGTTCTTTATTTCAGTCCCTCCATATTTTACTGCAGTCAACCCCCTCGTTATATAAACAAGAGCACTGTTATAAAAGAGGTTCTGCTTTATGCAGAGTGCATTCTGAAGTCCCCAATCTCATTTCTGCTTTTTTAAATTTTTTTTAGCTTTCCTCTTTACTAACAATGTTCCTGTTATAAAGACGTAATTTTGACCAGTCCCAGCGATCTTAGAGTCGACGGTATTTAGGGCAAGTGTGAATTTAAATGATCTTATTACTGATACAGTTGTCACACCTATCAGGCCCCCAGTTTGTCTGGTACTTTGCCTTGGTGTCCCTTGAATTGTGAATAATATTAACAACAATATTTGTGCGTTCGTTCGTTGGATTTTGCCAACTTTATGCTCTTCGTTTCTCACTTTTTCCTCTTCACCTGCACTTTTTGGCTGTGACGCTGTACTGCACTGCATTCCACTATACTATATGCATAATAATAACAACAATATTTTTGTATTTAGCAAAGAAAATTTGTTCCTCCCTTTTTTTTTTCTTCAAAGGGTCAGATATTGTGCCTGCTTCTATAAAAACTTATTAAAAATTTTGCAGAGACAAGTTTTTAAAGATCTGGGTCTGACTGTCCTGGAGAACGCGTGGAAAGGCTACAACTGTTGCATGTTTGCGTACGGCCAGACGGGGAGCGGCAAGTCATATTCTGTTGTTGGGTACGGAGCAAATAAAGGTAAAGGAAGATCCAGTAGTTTCTAGAATGTGGAAACTGGCTGTCAAAAAAATTATATATATATGATAATAATCAATAATGCACAGTTCTTAGACCCCAGGGCGTCCAAAAAGCTTTTTTTTTCTACAAGTATTTGGAGCTATGATCGAAATATAAGAACCATTTATTTACAAAGCACCATGTAACGGTTTACAAGGTGCTGTGGCGCATTATGCTGCCAACCATACCATAATACACCAGAATGAACCCCTCCCCTTAACGATAATAATTGCTCTGTCTTTTAAGATTGCTCTTCTTGTTTTTAAAGGCTTGAACAAAACTACTCCGCGATATATTTCCACTTTACTGTCACATTACACTCCACCACGATTTCTTCGGTCCACGCTTGACATCACTCGCTTGAATGTTCCCCGAGCAAACAAAGTTCTTGGACAAAAAGCTTTTAGTGTAGCTGGGCCAATGATTTGAAACAATCTTCCTACTGTCATTAGGGAATCTGTTAATTTATCTACATTTCGTAAAGTTCTAAAGACTCACCTTTTTCCATGTTAATTGCTTTTATGTGCGCTATGATCTTGATGGAATAGCGCCTTATAAATTGTAATTGTTATGTTGTTATGTTATGATAAGTGTACTGGGTTCTTTTACAACACATGGGACCAACAGCTTTTCATCCAATTGAAGAACGAAGCAGTAATGGTTAAGTGTCTTGCATAAGGAGACAAGTGTCAAGACTGGGACTCGAACCTACACTCTGCCGATCAGAAACATCAGAGCTTAAGTCCAGTGAGCTTGACCACTCAGACAAGACACGCCATAGTGACCTTGAACTTTAGGCAACTTGGTGGCAACCAATTGCAGGGAAAGCTTAAAAAAAACAAAAAACTTTTGTAGCACAGGAGTAATATTTTTACCAGTGAAGGCAGATCAAATTAATTTTTTTGCAGAGTTTTTCTTGAGGCCTTTCTCATGTAGCCTTTGAGAAAGACTCTGCTAGGGCCGATTATGAGGCCATTAAAACAAATTTGCATTTATACTATTTAGTTCCTTTTGGTTGGTAAGCAGTTTGCAACAGCTAACTCTATTTTGCTAAAAATTAAACTTGTCTCATTTTCTACTTAGGAATTGTACCAGAAACCTGTGAGAAACTCTTCAATGGGATTGAGGAAAGCAAGAGGACTGCTGACAAGTCTAAAGAGCAAGAATTTCAGGTAAGGGTATAACCCTGCCCTGTGCCCCGCCCACAAAAAAAACCACCAAATCAATTCCTGTTTGCAAGAGTCATAGTAGGTCACCTTAGTAACAATATTATTGTAAAAAAAATTCCAATAACTTAAATTTCAGGTATTTGTGAGTATGCTGGAGATTTACAATGAGCAGGTTCGCGACCTGCTGAATCCTACTTCCTTTAAGGTCAAAGGAGGGTTAAAGGTCAGGGAGCACCCACAGAAAGGATTCTATGGTAAGTAGTTTTGCTGTTGACCCTTGAACTATGTAAATGTACATGTGGCAAACACTAAATTGGGAAGATAAAAATAAAGTGCTGTTGTTTTTTAGTTTTCAGATTTTTTCTCATTTTTTTTCATGGGCAGAGATGAATAATCATTGAAATTGAAAGATATCAATTTTTTAGAAAACAATCACGATATGTGATTCATAACATGTTGTGGCAGAGCAGTGTAGTGCATTGGATAGCCGAGTCTCCGGAGTGTGGGGGTTCGAACCCCAGTTATGACAACTTGGGTTCTCAGGCAAGACACTTTGCCAAAATTGCTTCTCATCACACTGGAGTATTGGTACCTGAGAGAGTTGGGATTGCTATTAAAGGCTAATAATGTTAGCAATCTGTGCACCCAGTTTGTTGCCGGTGCTGCACACTCCTAAGGAGTTGAGATGGTTTCTGGAATGCCGATGAGCACGGGTGACAAGGCATGGCCCAGTTTGGTGCCGAGTTTCTGTACTTCATCGCATGCTACACACATTGTTAGTCTGTGACCTTTCCCTTTTTTGTGTGATGAACAGTCGAGTCCCAGAGCATCTTCCCGGTGAAGAGTTACGACGACATCAATGGTAGAATCAACGAAGGAACACGCAACAGAACCATCGCATCCACCAACATGAACGCAACAAGCAGGTAAAGGTTTTTGTTGTTGTTGTTTTGGTTTTTTTAACCTCTCTAACCTCACGTTGAAATGGTGTAAAATGCCATTTTATTTGTTGCTCTTTCGGAGCGAAATTTGAAACACAAGATCATTGGATGTCAAAAACAAACAGGGCTGTACATTCCAGGCAGTATAGTTTACCTATCATTCAAAACCACAGTGGATGATATTGAATGGATTGGTCAGACAGTAGGAGGGTTGACTGGGTACTGTGTAGATGCATTCACAACATGATATCATATTGCAGGCTGACATAATTTATCTATCTTACAAAAACCACAGTGGATGAGATTGAATAGTTAGACAGTAGGAGGCTTAATAAGTTTAATAGTCATGATATATGAAACAAAATTTTGTTGACATAATTTTTTGTTTGTTTTTCCTTTTTTTTCGCAGTCGAGCACACACCATCGTATCTATAAAGTTTGTACAGAAAGGAAAGAACGACACCGGCCAGAACATGACCAAGACCTCAATTATCAACCTGGTAGACCTTGCTGGCAGGTGAGATTCTTGCTGTTTTTCTCCGATATCATTTAAAACAATGACTAGAACCGCTTTTTGAACCTACGACCCCCGGATTGACATGCTGGCAACTGAGCTACTTAGCCCTAATGTTGCCGCTGTCCCTACTTTTGTCAATATCTTTGCTTGGTGGTGCCAGTCAGAAGCCATTCGCCATGTAACCAGGGATCACACGCAACTTAAAATACAGCCTGGAAAGCGGCAGTACAGGGATCACCTTAAGAGGATGCAACTTTTTATTTCAAATTTCAAGTAGTAATGAACTACAAAGCAAACTGCCTTGGTAAATTTTAATTCAATTTTTTTGTGTGAAAAAAGACAAATTCACAAGACCCCACCCACATCAAAGATCTTCTTCAAATAAGGCACTGTCATTATCCTCTCCGTTCTGCTGCATTAACCCGTCCGGTTGTACCTAAATCTCGTACCACCCCACTATGGCGACCGTGCATTTTCTCACATTGCACTAGTCTCATGGAACAAGCTGCCAAACGACATCAGAATTACTCACTCTCTCAACATATTTCAAACTCGTAGTACGAAACTTCTGTATACTGCAAGTTATTAACAATCCTGTTTTGGTGTAATTTTTCTGTGAGAGAGCTTGATACTCTTGTAGTATCTTTTCTGTAGCGCCTTGAGTAACTTTGTATTAGAAAGTGCGCTGTATAAGTTTATATTATTATATTATTATTATTATTACCTGCCACCTCCGAATTAACATGCCGCGCTCTCCCAACTGAGCTATCTAGCCCTATCGTTGGCAGTCTCCCTATTTTATCAATTGTTACAAAAAAATGAGCCCTTTGGAATGCTCATAAAGAAAAACCACTTTTGTAAATGTCTCTTATCGGTAGACTTTTTCTTGTTTGATAACAGTGAGCGAGTGGACAGTACTGGAGCCACGGGGGACCGTCTGAAGGAGGGAGCGGCCATCAATCAGTCACTCTCCTCCCTCGGTAACGTCATCAAGGCGCTGGCGGACCAAGGGCTTGGAAAGAAAGGCATCAGAGGTTAGGGCATAGCTGAGTTG
>CM021544.1:4588273-4598825 GCA_010994315.2 Pisaster ochraceus | reverse complement strand
AAGTATTGAGGAGCAGGTCCGTGGTACGGTCCATAGTAGAACTCTTGTTTGATCGCTCATCTTGGACAAAGCTGTTAATAAAAACAAAACAAAAACAGGCTTATTTTTTCATTCCTTTTGATTATTTTTTGATTAAATTTGTGTTTTAAGGAAAGTCAAATGAGAAAAGGGGGAAGCTTGGTAAAAAAAAGACTTTAAAAAAAATTGACTTAAGTTTACTGTTTTTGATCAAACAAAAACATGGTGTTCTAAATGAACTTGTGGCAAAAACCTCTCTGCAGTGCGAACACTTGTAAAATCTTTAGTCTTAGAGGGGACTTTCCACAGAGACACTTAAGCTTAAGTTGTGATAAAAAATAATAGATTTTGTATAACACTTCAAGAGCTTTCAAATGGTGCGGAGAATACATGCAAAGTTTCAACTTGATTGCGCTTTTTTTTTTCTTTTCCGGAAAATCAATTTTTTGAAGAAAACCAACAAAGGCAAAAACGCAACGTTTTGGGGTCTTCAAAATGTACTTTTGTTGGAGGGCTGGCTCTGATGTCGCTTGTAATCAGTGATGTTCTAGACTGAAATTAACCAAACAATTTTGAGTTTATCTTCTGGGTTTTTGTGTGTGTGTGTTTTTTTTGGAACACCTTCTCTTAAAATGTGTACAATTATTCATCAATTTGGCATCTAGTGCCTATATAAAAAAGGAATGAATGCATGAATGATAGTAATAGTAATGATAATAATAGCTGTTCATATAGCGCTGATATCCATCAATCAGTGACACTCTAGGCGCTTCAACATTCAGTATTTTCTCGAGGTATGAGATCTACTCCTTTACACAGCACCATGTAATGGCTTACAAGATGCGGTGCATATCGTCAGTGACACCGCGAAGTAGCACGCTACGTGCTTAAGGAATTCTTTTTCATATTTTAATTGTTTTACATTTCTTTTGATAATGCATGAAGACCTACAATTGCATGAAGCTTCAAGACTTAGACAGCTTTACTTGTTTAATTAAGCTAATGAGTGTTTTCAACTTTTGCACAATTGTGGCATTTTTTTGTTTTCACGAAGTACATGTAGCACCCAACTTCTGTTTACCATTTTAATGTACGGCACGCACTCAAGTCAAAGTGAGGTAAATACGTTTTCACGAAGTAGCACGCAACTTGTGTGAGCGCGCGCGCGCTGACCGAGTTTTCACGAAGTAACACAAAATGCTGTGTTGTAGTATAGGCGCGTGCTACTTCGTGAAAGTGCAAAAAGACATATTTTGCACTTTTTGGGTTTCACGAAGTAGCACGGAACTTCTCTCGTGTCTAGTTTCTTAATTAATTACGCAAATGAGTCAAAATAAGATTATTTTTTTAAGTTCAAGTCATCAAGTATCTACATTGAGAAATTTAAATGGAAATAGTTTGAAGTTTTGAAGGAAAGTGGGTTTCTAAAAAGATTTCAACTTCAGTGGCCGTTTTCTCTGATTGTTATTTTTTTTGCTGGTATAGCAGCGTGCTAGAAAACGCTGACGATATATGCAGCCAATCAAATTAGGAACACAGGGGCGAACCCCTCCTCTTTTAGATAAGTGCACTGGGTTCTTTTATGTGCATTATACAACACACGGGACCAACGGCTGTACGTCCCAACGATTTTACGAAGCAATAATGATTTAAAAGTGTTTTGCTTAAGGACACAAGTGTCACGACCGGGATTCGAACCTACACTCTGCTGATCAGAAACACTCAGAGCTTGAGTCCGGTGCTATTTACTCCTCAACCACAACTTGCCACAATTAATTAATGAATGAGGTGAAATGTCCCGACTTTGGGAAACTAATCAAGCCATTTTTGGGGTCATTGCTGAACCTGTTCATTATCTTAGAAGTCTTCTTCTTAAAAAAAATAATCAAGAACAGGAAAGAAAGAAACTTGAAAAAGGAAATGATGGAGTAAGCATTAGTCAGTTCATGTTGAAAATCGCTAAGCATATTGTAGTGAAATAGCCACAACTGTCGCCCAAGAACTCCTTACAGTTCAGACGGAATTGATCAAACTTAAATCTGGAGAGTTTGTGTACATACCTGAAAAAACTTCTTTCAACAACACCCAAACAGTCTTTGATGTCCGTCAGTGTGAATGGCTAAAATAGAATGAGATGATGTTGAGATGCTGAGATGGTGTTTAAAAATCTAAATTAGCATCCTGGATTAAAAGATTCACGATTGACAGATCGGGTTGCCTTGAGAGTTTGTGTTTTGACCAAGTTTTTAAACATCCATGAGCTTTTATACCATCCCACATTATATGGGCACCCCCAGTTTTAATCATTGTTATATAATTTGATTATACCAGCATTACAAGTTATGGTGCTGTGTTCCATTTTAACAACTATATGACCGGAAGCTTCAAAGTGATTTTGTTTTATTAATCTGCACTCACTTCCTGAAGTAACCTTTTGGGAAAAGAAAGTTGGGATTGTTTAGGGGGTAGAAAGGTCAAAGGCGAAGGTCTTGATAGTGACATTTGGACTTGCAACATGGCGCTGGTGTTGGCTTTTGAGAAAGAGAAGTTTGGATTGATTCAGGGGTGAAAAGGTCAGAGGTAAAGGTCAGGGTAGTGAGTTTCCAGACCGTATCTCCGGTTACAAGTGACATTAGGGACAATTGCAATGTGGGATGGGGGGTTACCCTTGGGGAAAGGAAAGTAATTAGGACTGTTGTGGGGTGAAAAAATCAAAGGTACAGGACAGTAAGTTCAATTCCACAGGTCAATTGTCAAGGTCACAATGGTGTATGAACATGGTTTGGTGACAATGTGTTAGGGCTGAGAGGGGTTTTTCAATTCAATTCAATTCAAAAATGGTTTATTAAAACATGTATCGCAGTTAAAAAAAACTGAATTGCACATGCAAACAACAAATATGTTAAAAAAACCAGCACAGCAGTGCTGGTGTTTGTATGTTATTGAAATCATAGTCTTTGTCGTCATCGTTTATTTGACCAAGTTGTAATTTGAACAGCATTCCTGAGCTATAGCCATCCCAAATTATAAGGGTAGTTCCGTTTGAATATATTGCTGTCATGAAATTTTAGTATGATTCATGTTTGATGCAAGATATACAGTACCAGCTTAATTACAAGTTATGGTGCTGCACTCCAGCAGAGCAGAAACCATTAAAGTGGTGGTTGATAATAGTAATATAATAATAATAGTAAACATTTTTGTAGCGCCAAATCCATCGAAAGCAATGCTCCATGGCGCTAATACAGAGAAACTTTAAAAACAAAAACCCAATATACATGTAGATAAACAGAAAAAGCAACAAGGTATAAAAATAATGTTCTACTGGAGTGCAACAACTGAAGTTATTTTTGTTCTTTTTAATCTGCACCCACCTCCGGGAAATAAGCTGGTGGTTCACCGACCTTCCAAGATTTTGATTACAAATCCGCATAAATTTCCGTCTTATGGTAAACATTGTCGTTACCCTTCACAGCCCCATAGGCTGGGTCTACAATTGTCATTGTAACCTGGATGGTGTCCTTGCAGTAATTGTACCGTCCATCTTTTGCTGGCTGAACACTTTTGATTTCAGACTGGGTAACTTGAGTTAAGAGTGACATTTGGACTCTGATGCAACTTGGGTGGGGTTGTCCTTGGGGACTATGGGGAAAGGAAAGTCGGGATTGTTTTGGGGGTGAAAAGGTCAAAGGTGAAGGTCACGATGGTGAGTTTTAGTTGAATTGGTGTTTGGACTGTAACTCCAGTGACAGGTGACATTTTGACATTCTCAACTTGCTCACCTTCCCCCCAGTTAATTATCTCCACTTCCTTTCCCACCAAACCCAAGCTCATCAATCCCTCCCATGGGCTGATGCACACCCCTAATTCCTATGCACAAGTGGTTTTTCTTAAACAACCAGTGATCTGGGGATTGTTGAAAATGTCAACAAACCTGAAATAGGAGATTTATGCAAAACAACCAAAATTGGAGTTACGACCTTGTTGCACTGATGCTATGATATATATATATTTTTTTTAAACTTGTTCTTCCGCTGTTCCGAGCACCAGCCCAGGATTGTTTAATCATGGCCTTGCTCTATGGTTTGATAAACTGACCTCCAAGAATAAACCAATTCGTGTTTCGCTTCTGTCCACTCCTTGTTGTCTACTCTTCACATCTGTTGGAGACGCCATCTTTATTTCCTTACCAAAGTTTCCAATTGGACTGGCACAAAACCAATTGGACACAATTTGACTCAGTTGGATTCAGTTTGATTTTTTTTTTTCCAACTAGACCCAAATGGATATTTTCAACCACACCCAAAAATAAGTTTTTACCCACAGGTCTGACAGCCCATTGGTCCGACAGCTTAATAGTTCGACAGGTTGATATCGATCATTGGACCATTGAGCAAAACAAGTAATTGATACCTATTGGGCTGACAGTCCAACAAATTATGGGGATGTAATCTATCCCACCCCACTAATTCTAAATCCAATAATAAGAAGAAGATTGTTTTTCCAATTGGACTCAGTTGGGAAACAAAATTTCCAATTGGAAAAATATATTTGGACGTGAAATTTCCAATTGGTAGAAACATATTCTAACTAATTCCAATTCACTTAAATCTTGAAAGCCAACTGACTCCATTTGGATTTCCAATTAGACTGAGCTGGTCTAAGATTCTATTCCAATTCAGTATTCCAATACAAACCAACTCACACCAACTCAAAACCAACTGGATATCCAATTGGAATGAATTGGACATTTTGGTAAGGGTTGGCTTGGAGACATGCCAAGCGCTCAAATTATTAACTCAGCCGTGCTGTTTACTATAACCAATCGTGCAATGAGTTTTGTGAAATAATGGCGTGCTGCACGCCGTTCTCACATAAAACGCATGACTTTGTGTTCCAAATTGCCTGTAAAGGTAGCTGATTTATGTCATATTGCAACATATCTAATGTCGGCCAGCGCTAGTTACACACATTTTACGTTTTTTTTTTTTTAATACAGTAAGTTGACCCATATCTGCTTTACTGGATAAACATTCAGTATTTACTACCTTGCAAATACACATACCTCATTGAACTGTATGCCATTGGAAAGAGCACCTCATTCTCTTTAATGTGACATATATTTTGTGAAAAATAGTATTAGCTGTTGCAAACTGCTTACCAACCAAAAGGACCTTATAGTATAAATGTAAAAAAAAAATAGTTAGTGGCCTGACGTTTCGACCCCAGCAGAGTCTTTCTCGAAGGCTAAATGACAAGACTACAAACGTAAACAGGTACATGTATACATTACTGATGTAACAAAAGCAGTCAAGTGGGAATAGATGATGGAGAGGAAAATACACAGAGAAAGCAGGAGGCTGAACAGAAAGGAGGGTAACAAAAGGGAGGGGGATTGGGGGAAGGGGCTGGTTGACCGTATATTTTGTCACGTTTCATGTTTTGTCTCGTATCTCTAGTAGTGAGAGTACAAGGAAAGACACTACCTCCTCGTTCATCTTTGGATTTTCCCGCTACGGAAATCCCGTAGTTAGGCAGATATGGGTTAATAAATCCTGGCTTACATCCTTTTTATTTTATCGCAGTACCGGCAACATGCCAAGCTTGTAGGCCACACCGCCGCCGTCACAGTAGTTGAAGCGATGTACCTCCCAGACCAAGGCGGCGGACTGTCCCCGACATCGAGGACCCTGGTCGCCAGCGCATCTGTAGACTCTACTGTCAGAATCTGGCAGCGGGAGGAAACGGAGGGGGATTTCGCTTGCCTGCAGTGTGTCTCACTTGGGAATGGATTCGCCCTCGACCTGGCCTTGTGTGTACTCCAGCGACGAGGTACGATGCTGTTGTTGATTTCCTTTTTTTTGGTTTCTTTTTTGTTTGTTTCTTAAACTATTTTCATTTGTCCATACAATTGTATCTGTTTTGCTTTTGACTCGTGCAATTTTTTCATATAGCTATGTTCAGCGCCTTAGAGCATGCCTGCATGGTTAGGGCACTTTAGAAGTGTTTGTATTATTATTATTATTATTATTATTATTCGGGAGTTTTTTTCCGCTGAATAATACTGTACATTTATAACGCGCCACATCTGTAATAAATGACACTCCTAGCGCTGAATTATTAAACCAGGAGGAGACGGTTAAGAATAGCTTTATCTGACGAAGCAGATACAACAACACCTTGAACGGGATACAAGGTTAGGTGGCGCGAATTACCGCCAGACTGTGCAGGGCTGAAAATTTAGGGGACAAAATCCCACAAGACCACAGGGCTTGTAGGTCACAATATTTACTGGACCAGCATTTATTTTACAAGACCAGAAGGTAATGAGAAAGAACTTGGGTCAGGAGAAAATAGTAAAAAACTATGCGCAAAGGTTTTCAGATACAGTTTTCTTGAATTCCACAGGCAAAATGGTTCTAGTATGAACTTTATAAATCAGACTCAAATTAAACAACTGACGTCTTTGTTCCTGTTTATTCCCTCCAAAATACAATGGCATTTTAGCACGTAATAATTTAATACAGGACACTGTGACTGTTAGGATATTAAAAGGTGTTCAGTGTTTGTTCTCGTTCTTGAATCAAAGTTCCACTGTTGGCGCTCGGCGGCGATGACACAAAGCTTCACTTCTACATTGAAGCGGACGACGGCCAGTTTGTGAGGAGCCTGTCCCTGACTGGGCATGAAGACTGGATCCGAGGAGTGCAAATCACTGCTGATGGTAAGAGAGAGGGAGAGAGAGTTAAAGATGGGGGTACCCACTCACCCCCCCCCCCCCCCCCCCCCCCCCCCCTCTCTCAAAAAAGAGAGAAACAAACAAGAGAGAGTCACAGGTTTTAGGTTTCAGGTTGTTTTTTTTCCTCCATAGTATAAAATGAAAGAAAATAAATCACGAAAAGTTACATATGTTCATGAACTTAAAGAGATGAGAATAATTATTAAGATTGACTGCCAAGGGATCCGTTGAGAAGCAAAGCTTCCAGACAATGGTCCTTTTTAGTAGTCCGTGAGCATTTTTCACAAAGGCATTTTGCAACCTCCACCAACATACCAGCAAATATCTCTTGATGACTTTATTTGAAAAAAAGTGTGGAGCAGAATTGCCAACTGACATTACAACGGCTGTTTGAGTGTGCGCAACTCATTATTCACTCTCCGTGCCAAATACGTTAGATAATGTTACAATCTAAACAGGCGTTAGTGTGTGTACATTTTTTTCTCTCTGGCGTTGTGATGTCAGAGGAGATAGTCGGACCCCCCCCCCATCTCCATAACCAAAGTTACTGCTGATTGTGAAGATTGAGACAGTTTAATATGTTTTTTTTTTCTTAATTTAAAAAACTGAACATTCCTGTATTGTCTTTTATTCACCCTAATAATGTTGCTGGCGGTGTGGAATGTAATGAAATGCTGGGCTGAGAAATTTCAGACTTTTTTTTTATCTGGAAACGTTTCTCTTCCGACTTTTTTTATGCCTGCCTCCTGGTGGAAAAAAAGGTAGCTATTATTTCCTTCAGTTATCCTGCTCTTTGATCTACTTTCTTCATCAACTGTGGATACTGTTCCCAGAAGCTCAACCAGATCTGAAACTCCAGGGGTTACTAAAAAATGGTTGGAAACAAAATCATTCCAATGTGACTCCTAAAAACTTGGATCGCTGTCTCAGACTTTTTTTTTTGTCAGCAATGACTTTCATTCCTGAATACGATTCAATTTGGGACCCAGCAGATTTCATGCAAAATGAAAGTCCAAGCCCCCAATCTGCTCCCCCCCCCTAAAAAAAAAGGTTCTGAGCATGCGACTGGAAATGCAAGTATGTTTTAGTTAAAGCTATTTTCTCATCTGTTCTTCTTCTCGTCTCTTTGTAGACAATGGAGATCTCCTCGTTGCCAGCTGCTCTCAGGACTGCTTCATCCGTCTGTGGAGGGTCGTCGCCGGGGTGCATCGAGAGCTGGACAGGGTCAAGGTCCTAGAGGAGGATACCGGGGAACTGAAGCTGAAGGGAAACACACTCTGCCCGTCGTGGGAAGGTGAGTGGGAAGGGAACCGAGGAAGCCGGGGAAGAGAGCAACCCACCTGACACTCCCGCTCCTCCCAAATTCTGGATTAGTGGCTATAAATATGGCTGTGGCTAGATTTTTAGATAGGTCAAGGGTCCTAGAGGACGATACCGGGGGGAACTGAAGCCAAAGGGAAATACACTCTGTCTGTCATGGGAAGGTGAGTGGGAAGGGAACCGGAGGGAAGAGCCACTCATCTTAAATTCCCTTCTCTCCCAAATTCCCAGCTTTATGCCATCATGCCAAACGTGGATGGATGTCATGTTCTTGTGAAAACACTGTGACAGTTTTTGCTGTCACTGTAATCAGCTGAAATTTGTACATGTAACTTTTACTGTATCTTTCTGAAAATTTTGCCTACAAATATGAATTACGTCGACAAAAAAACAAAACAATCCATGACCCTACCTTTAATTCAATACCCAACAGAGCATGTTTTTTGTTGTTGATAAATTCACATTATCAAAGCCTTGACCTACTTTGTCGTTCCTAGGTGGTGAATTTTGTTTCTCTGTCGTGTTGGAGAGTGTGATGGCTGGCCATGAGCAGTGGGTCTACGGCTTACACTGGCAACCCCCAACCTACAGGGGTAAGAACGGAACAAATCTAACTTTGGAGTAATTTTTGAGTTGTGGTGGTTCTGAAAAAGAATTGGAGGCTGTCAATAATAATAATACCAATAACAGTGGCTTCTTATATTATAGCGCGCAAATTTGTCACTCGGTGACGCTCATGGCGCTTCGACATTATTATAATTTATCCTGCAAGGGATGTGGAGCTACATTCTAAAGTGTGAGACCTGCTCCTTTTACATAGCACCATGTAATGGTTTACAAGGTGCTGTGGCGCAATATGCAGCCGATCAAACCAGGAACACCGGGGCGAACCCTTTCTCTTTTCGATAAGTGCACTGGGTTCTTTACACAACACAAAGGACTGACGGCTTTACGTCCCATTCGAAGGACGTAGCAATAATGGTTAAGTTTCTTGCTTTAAAGGACACAAGTGTCACACTCTGCTGATCAGAAACACCAGAGCTTGAGTCTGGTGCTCTTGTCTGCTCAGCCATGATACGTCTTTCAGAATCGCCACAACTCATGTAGAGAATGAATTTTAGTTATTTGTTTATCTATTTCTTTCTTTCATTACACATCCAACAGTGCTAGCCCCAATAACATGATGGTGAATAGGAAACAGGAATAAATGCATGGTTTTGGTTGCGGGAGAAAAAAAACCCAAATGGGGGAAAACCCATGTAATCAGGTAGGGACTGTAAACCCAATCCGCGTGCAAGGCTCTGGATCAGAGGCGGGATTCGAACCGGGGTCCACAGAAGTGAAAGGCACAGAGAGAAACCACTGAGCCAAAGTGATGCTCTACATGTACATTTGATCCTCTTCTCATGTACATGTTCATTGTGTTACCTCAAACTTTACTGGATTTTATCTCCACCATGCATCATTTCAAATCCCACTTTATTATCGGAATGGCGAAAACTTGTTTAGATTATGTAATGGAAATGTTTGCATGTCTGTAAATTGTTTGGGTAAGTGTTTGTGGTTGGTTGTGATTGGTCAATGCATGAAGGAACAGGGCATTTTGATTGGTCTATTGGTGTCTGTCCGCCTTGCAGATGGAAAGAGGTACCAGGAGCAGTGTCTTCTCTCGGCCTCTATGGACAAAACGATGATTATATGGAAGCTAGATAGCGAGTCAGGAGTATGGCTCGATCATGTAAGTTTTTCCATCATTGGAACCAAATAATCCAATAATATTAAAGTTTCAACTTTGACGCCATCTTGCCACCACTTTAGATGTAGAGCCTCAGGCCTGGAAATACATGTAGGCCACGGCCTCTGTCGCCCGTGGTTTTGGCCTTGGTGGCCCTTCAACAATTTTCTAGAGCCGTTTGCAAAAGGAAAATGGCCGGGCTCTCTCAAACATTAAAATCCAGGCCTGTCGAAGCTTATGATGAAACAATGGAAATGTACAGCTATTTAGGCACGGCGCAGAAGATATGAGCCAATGAGCAGCCTTTCGTTTGACCTCTGACCTGTTTCGAATAAGCCACGCCCACATCACACATATTGGGTTCACATTGGAGGTTTTGCATTCAGCTAGTTTTTTCAGAGATGTGATTTCTCTGTCTTTTCCTTGGAAATCCATTTTTTCCTGCCCCTCTCCCAATTTTTAATTTTTGTTATTGTTTTTTGTTTAAAGTTAGACCGTAAAAAACATGAAGATAAAACCCAATAGAATGCCCCAGATTGCAGATTAGGGCTTTTTAAACAAAAGATAAATGTATGTAAATAGGCTTCGAGCTCACAAGTTTTCGCCCTTGCAACTTTTGCAGTCACAGGTCAGGGTTTTTTCAACAGCCTACCACACCCCTGGTTTTTTTTACGATTTATGCGAGAAAAGATTAATAATTGGACTTGGCTTTTACATACTTTCTACAAAGACTAAGGTCT
>CM021544.1:4562301-4587273 GCA_010994315.2 Pisaster ochraceus | reverse complement strand
TACACCTGTTACTACAAATATACTCGTAGGCGGCAGTCAACGTGTTTAGGTATGTTTATTAAAGATACATGTATTTACATGGTGTGTACTTTTTATTGCCTTGCAGGTCAGAGTGGGGGAAGTCGGGGGGAACACGCTGGGTCTATATGGGTGTCAGTTCAGCCCAGATGGAAGTGCCATTCTTGCCCACGGATACCAGGGGGCGTTACATTTGTGGAAGAAGTCTGCTTCAATTCCTGATAGGGTAAGAAGTCAAAATATCAACTAAGAAATCAAAAGTATCGGTGTCTTTCACCGTTAGAGCAACGTAGACTCCATCGGGGCATGATTGTAACCCCCCTTCCCCCCTCCTCTATTTTGTCTTCATTGTGTACTTGGAATCTCAGGAAATCTTTAGAGGATTTAGGGGGGTGGGGTACTTCTGTACAAGAGCAAAAATAGTGTGTTTAAGTATGGGAACATTAGAGGAGGGGATACCATCTGCACCCGTATCTTTGTTCGGGGGTGCCAGTCAGAATTAGCCATTCTGGCCCCCCCCCGAACAAAGATATTGACTAATAGGGAGACCGCCAACATAGGGCTGGATAGCTCAGTTGGTAGAGCGTTGGTATGTTAACCCGGAGGTCGTTGGTTCAAGTCCCGCTCCAGTCAATTTTTCTTTGTTCAAACCCAAAATATAAGAATATATTTCTTACCTAATTGCCTTAGAATGTCAAGGGCTCTTAAGCTTGTTACAGACGGCCATGTTGGCGAACTTTTCATGCTCCCAAAAAGAGCCTTTAAAAAAATCCAGCTTCCCCTTGCCAAAATGTTTTCCTGCAGGCCTGAAGAACAATGTTGTATCAAAACATCAGTGTGTTTAATTTGGGGTTTTGTTGTCCTTGATCAGAGCACCGCCCAGTGGTCTCCCTCCCCGGTAGTCAGCGGTCACTTCAGCGGCGTTCAGGACATCACCTGGGAGCCTGAAGATGGGGCATTTCTGATGAGCGTTGGTTTGGACCAGACGACAAGACTGCATGCTCCATGGCAGCGGGAAGGGTATCAGGTGAGGATTGGTGCTTTTTTTGAAAAAACTTTGAAGCTTGCAGCGAAGTTCTACTGAAGAAATTAACTTATTGAAAGTATTAGAAAAACGGAACACTGCTATGCTGTCTGTGTCTGTCAGATTCCCTGTATACAGCAGTGACAGTGACAGTTATAATTATCATATCATGAAAGAGACCAGACTATCTTTTCCTATCAGCCTCAGTTTGGTCACACTGGGTCAAGTAGAAGAAGAGAAAGATGGCCGCACCTGGTACAATATTTTTGCACGTGGAGAATTTTCTTGCGAGAATTTGAGAAACAATGTTTTTGCACTGACGCGACAAAATGCTCTTTGATACTCTGTTTGTAAGTGCCTAATAAATGCCTATTATTCATCTCCCTTCTCTTCCTCCTCTCCTCCTTTCAGACAACCTGGCATGAGATCGCCCGCCCTCAAGTCCATGGTTACGACATGCACTGTCTGACCCTCGTCAGCAGGTACAGGCTAGCTTCAGGAGCAGATGAAAAGGTTGGCATCTACAACTAGACAGAACTTGAACTCACTTAATGAGACATATTGCAATAGATAGTTTCCAATAGACGTCGTCTTTACAGGCATCTTGCATTTTGGCTTGCAGGCGCGTCAAGCGCTCAAATTATTAACGCAGCCGTGCTGTTTACTAACCAATCGTGCAATGAGTTTTGTGAAATGTGTGCCTGCTACACGCCATTCTTATGCGAAGCACATGACTGTGTGTTCCAAATTGCTCGTAAAGATGGCCGATTTACGTCATATTGCAACCTATCTATAGAACTTCCTAATCCGGGATCAATTTCATAAGAACTGCTTAAGCACAAACAGTCGCCAAGCACAACAACATATTGCTTACCAAAAAATGATGTCAGATGCACAATCTCTGACTGGCATCCTGCTCATTTTTGCTTGGCAGCAAAATTATTAAGCAATTGTTAAGCAATATTTTCTGCTTAACCCTTTTCTTACCACAGGCGACTTTAGTGGACTGCACTCATACCCCCTCTTCCTTAAACGAAAAAGCACTCAAGCATGAGCACAAAGTTCATTTGTATTAAAGCTGAGTTTTGTCCATGTTCACCCTCCATACCCAAGCTTACCATCATTGGAAAGAGAGAGATCGGATCTTTCCAATGGTGGTAAAATAAAATGAGGTTGCTTTTATGCAATCTCTTCAAATTGGAGTTGAAAAATCTGAAATGCCAAACACCTACGAAGCGCCATATGGTTGTGTACAAACAAGTGTTTGAGATTACAGATGGCACTGAGGAAGAAAGACCAAGAAGTTTGACATTTATGAACCAATCTCAATGAGTTTTAAATTATATGAAAGGGAATTCATTAAGGAAGAACTTTTTTATTACTTATTTACCAAAATGATATCATACTGAAGGCACTCATCTTTTACTTCTTTATCAAAGGTTCTGCGAATATTTGATGCCCCGAGGAACTTCGTAGAAAACTTTGGGCGAATATCAGGAGTGGACGTCACCGAGGCTTTACAGGACAGGGTAAGGTTTTGCTGATATTACATATAACATTAATAATAATAGACATTTTTAAAGCGCAGGGACCAATTTCATAGAGCTATTTGCGCACAAAAAGTAGCTAAGCTCAAAATATATGATGCTTACCAGAATAAGGTTACCAGCCACTCATTCGACATGTACCATTGGTGACTGGTGGTCTGCTTAGTAGAAAAATCATCAAGCACAATTTACTGCTTAAAAATTCGGCCCAGCTGGTGTCTACCAATATGCTTGGTGCTTATGACGTGTGATCATTATTAAACTGTTCATGCAGCAGAGTACTTCATTCTGGAGACCCTTCCGGCTCCCTTGGAGGCTCATGTTGCTTGATATTTTCCACGCTAAATCCATGTCTGAATTGACGGCTAAAGCTACGGCTACGGCTAGATTATTTCCACGTCATCATGCGTTGAGGTATAGGATGTCCTTGCCAACGCCCTTAGCAACAGTCTTAGCCATAGTTGTAGCCGCAAATTCGGATACGGCCTAAAGCTTAGTCGCTCAGTTTTCAATCTCTGCTCTCGTAGGTACCCGTGAGTGCAGAGAAGCATTTACAGTTTAAGTGTCCTGCTCAAGGCTTTAAGTGTCATGACCAGGATTCGAACCCACCCTTTAATGGTTTAGTTATCAGAACTTGAATCCAGTGCACTAGACCACTCGGTCACATCGGGCTGTATGTGTGTTAACCCTCTTACTGTTTGACCAGTCAATATCATCCGCTGTGGTTGTAAGTGGTCGATAAACCAGCCTGCAATGTGGTACTATGTGGTGAATGCATCTACACAGTACACAGTCAACCCTCCTACTGTCTGACCATTTAATATCGTCCACTGTGGTTTTTAAATGGTAGTTAAACTATGCCAACCTGCATTATGATACCATGCAGTGAATTTATCTACACAGTTCGCATACACACACAGTTAATTCTGTGCGCAGTTGTGCCACCATACTCAACCCAAGTAGTGGTAAGGTTGCAAATGGTTGGTCAACTCGCTGGAAAATTTTACCAAGCGCAGTAGTGTTCAAAGAACCAGGATGTTCCTGTTAAAGCAGGCATACCCTCACGCATTTGATGGTGCCGGAGTTGCTTTTAACCTTAAATTCTCTCCTTTTTAATTCCTCTTCCCCCTTCATGGATCCATTCCTCCACCCTACACTACCCCTACACCACCCCTACACAGAAGAAGAGTGACGTCCCTGAAGGAGCCAGCGTCCCCGCTCTGGGCCTCTCCAATAAAGCCGTCTTTCAGGGAGAGTCCGGGATGGCTGCATCCGAGAGAGAGATCTCACACCCTAGCGAGCTCTACCCAGAGATATACTTCAATCCTCTAGAACTAGCAGGTTACTAATAAGAGAGTTAGTTTACTAATAAAAATAACTAGACATAGTGTTATAAAAAGAAACACTGGGGATTCAGCTGTAGGGCAGGATAATCAAATAGTTCACAGTTCTTGTAAAGCGCTTTATCACACCCTAGTGAGCTCTACCCAGAGATATACTTCAATCCTCTAGAACTAGCAGGTTAGCTGCAGAGAGTTGACTAATAATACAAACTAGACATTGTGTTTGTTACGAAAACAAACACAGGGGTTTTGGCTGTAGGGCCAAAACATCTAATAATATGCAGTTTTTATATTAAAGCTTCTTATCACACCCTAGTGAGCTCTACCCAGAGATATACGTCAATCCTCTAGAAATAGCAGGTTAGCTGCAGAGAGATTCATTCATTTCATTTATTCATTTATTAATCACAGTCTCACCCCAAGCTGCGGCTCAGGAAAAGACCCTAGTTATGGAACCACTACAAAAAAAACTAAAAATTTGACCGTAGACATCCGCCTTTCTGTCATTTATTCAGGTCCGCCCACAGAGGAGCACCTCTTGCAGAATACGCTGTGGCCTGAAAAACAGAAGCTGTACGGTCACAGCTACGAGATATTTAGTGTGGCGAGTCACCCATCCGGGAACGTTATTGCATCTGCCTGCAAGGTAAGTATCGACCGCCATTACGGAAAAGCTCCATTTAAGCAAGAGGCTAGAATAAAACATCCTTTTCATTTGACACTGAACACCTGTTACCATTACGGGAAAAGCTCCATTAAATAAAGAGGCTCAAATGAAACATCATTTTTGTCTGGTGGCTCCCAACTGTTATCTCAATGTAATTGCTTTTCAAAACAGTGAACTTAATTGGATCATGCACATCCACTAGGGCTGCTGACTGCCCCAGGCAGATTGACTGCACACCCATTAAGTTTAAATGACCCAAACAGTTCAATGTAAACACACTCACCTTGACTAGGGTAAAAGAAGCTTCTTGGTCCGATTTTCAGCCAATTTGACCCCAACATTTAAATTTTAAATAGCTACTTTTATAAGTTCATGAATGATAAGTTTGCAGTTAATTAAAAACTAAACATTAGTTATTGTCGGTATTCCAACATTATCTCACGTGCAAACAGTTTTGCATGTATTTTGTGCTTTTCCCGTAGAATGAGCGAAGGTTTTTGTGCATTTTTCATTTACAACTGTCAAATTTGTTCAGAAAAAAAGTTCTTTAAAAATAAATTCTTTTGGCGAAAATAAGGCCATGCAACTTTAACCATTGTTGGTGTTTGCTAAAACCAAAAATCTGTTCAGCCATGATCTTTTCCATGGCAGGCTTCCAAGGCGGAATACGCGACCATTCTTCTGTGGGACGCTACAACATGGCGTCAGTTAGGCGAGCTACCAGCCCACTCACTGACCATCACCCAGCTGGCATTCTCCCACAGCGGCAGACACCTTCTAGCCGTGTCCAGGGACCGGACCTGGTCAGTGTTTGAAGAGAAGGAGCAAAGTGGAGAATCAAAAGGCAAGACAGGTTTTTTTTTTCTTTATAAAAAGAGACCTATACTTCAAAACCCTGCAGCGAGGGACCTGGGCCCAACTTCATAGAGCAAAATTTGCTAAGCACAATACAATTTTGCTTACCAGAATAAGATTACCAGCCAAACTACCATGTCACGTGTACAATTTGTGACTGGTATCCTGCTCATTTCTGCTTAGCAGCTCTATGAAATTGGGCCCTGTTTGATTGAAACGCTGCTGTGGTTCGTTGTCAGCACATGCTGATAAGCTTTTTCCATTGCCTGGGTAAATTTAAACTTGTTGGCTTAATTAATTAAGTTTGAAAGTTTGGTTTTATCTACCATTGACAATTGAAATACCGATTTTGAACACAAAGGATGCTGACAGAGTTTGGTGCTGCCCAACCTCGTTCTCAGGGGTGATCGATCTGGCCGCGCCATTCTTTGCTTACACAGCTAGCGCAGAAATTCGGCGCTTGCACAGTAAGCGGAGAACAGTGGTCGCAAGCGCAGAATTCGGCGGTAAGCAGAGCCATGAAATTGAACAGAGGCACTCAGATACTTGGTTGGACAATGTCTGATATAAGTGGCTATGACTATTAACATTATACGTATCACACCACAGGTTGTCCGTATGCATTGGTTGCCTGCACAGACAAGAAGACAGCTCTTCATACACGGATTATCTGGTCAGGTGCTTGGTCACATAATGACCAGTATTTCGCCACAGCATCAAGAGACAAGAAGGTGAGCGCATGTACCAGACCTAATCCAGATATTTATAGATCTTATAACTGCAGTTTCTGTTGCTATTTTTAAATTCATTGTTCAAACATGTATTCTTTGTTGAGAAACTTGTTCAAATTTTCTTTAAAGGTTATCATCTGGGGTCAGAGGTCATCTGGCCAAGAAGACACAACACCAAGCTGCCTTGGGAATTACCGGGCGTGCTCAGTGCCCTTTGACATGAAGGATGCTGTGACGGCAGTTGACTTTGCTCCAGTGGCTAGTACCAGTGGAGGGTAAGCATCACTGATATTGAAAATCTACACATTAAACACTGGTACCACAGACTACCTCGAAGTACCATACCTTCCATGCTAGCATTGGGTGTATGGGTTTCTTCTGTTTGTACAGCTGGTACACATGTATCAGCAATTCCCATGGCTTGTGTACTGTGGACTTAGTCTCCACAGTCTCCTGTGGTATTTTGTGGCACGAGTGTGTTGGGCTGGAGAGTGTACCGATACCAAGTTCTGTTCAGAACCACCACAACTCATGGAGCGATTATTACCATGGTGTTACTGCAAACCCTTCTAGATTGTATTCCCAGTGTGCAAAGTTTCAAATCCTACACAACTGATCACATACATGTTCTTCTACTCATTAGTTATATATTAGCAGTTGGGTTAGAGTCGGGACTGATGTCAGTGGCGCAATGGAACCCCCAAACACCAAATGACTGGCGTACATGTTTCTGCATTCAACCACAGTAAGTTTACTCCTGGCTGTGAACTTCAGTCTGTCTATTATTATTCTCTTTTCAGTTCTTGATCCCAACTATCTACGTGAAAATTTGGTCACCTTACTGGGGACTGCCCGAACATTATGGAAAAGCTTCATTAAAGAATGTCCGAGTTTTTACCACAAAAACTTGGAAACTATTAATCCTTTTCAACCAGTTAGGTGTGTTTACATTGAATTACTTGGGTCATTAAACTTAAGGATGAGCAGTTAATCTGCATGTGGCAATCAGCAGCCCTACTGGTTTGTGCATGATCCAATTGTGTCCACTGCTTGGAAAAGCAATTACATGGACATAACAGGTGTGAGGTGTCAGACGAAAAGGATGCTTAATTTGAGCCTCTTTCTTTAATGGAGCTTTCTCGTAATAAAAACAAAAGCAGCCCTCGTTGATCTCGATTGTTCTTCTTGTCTGCTGGGCATGAGGACAAGTGTAATTCAGAAGCGGTTGAGTAGATTTGCAGGGCCCAACAGCACAACAAAATTGTGCTTACCAGAAGAAGGTTATCAGCCAAAATTGCATGTCACATGTACAGTTTATATTTTGCTTAGCAGAAACTTTTAAACACTATTTTCTGCTTGAGCGGATCTATGAGATTGGGCCCTAGTAAGTTCCTGTGGACTTCCATTATTTTGCTTGCCCAACTGACACACACAGTCCTGCTGAAACAGAGTATTTAAATGGATTTAACTTTGGTTACAAAGGTTGGCCAAATATATCATTATCTTCTTTTGATTTCAAACAAGCATTGCTGGACAGGAACCTTCTCCACACTTTCATGGATTGATCAGTTTTGTGGTTAGTGATTTTGATGCATTGAAAATTAGATATTTGATTCCCCCCCCCCCAAAAAAAAAAATATATATATATATATATATTTATCCCCCAACTTTAAAAGTCTGGCGCTATAGCTGGGCAGTCCGTAAGCAGAAAACATTTTCCAATGGCGCGTGATATTTCAACATTTTTTCACTTGCCGATCAGGAGAAGCATCCAGCCCCACGAAATTCTTCTCTACTCATTGACACTGACTTGTCTTTCCACCAGACTCTGTCACACAATGACCGTCAAGCGGCTGAAGTGGAGGCCAAAGGTCAATGGTCGGGATGATGCAAAGCCTGATGGGATTACGACCCTCCAGCTGGCCAGCTGCAGCTCCGACAGCAGTGTCAGGATTCATGACATTCAGATTACTTCCTTATGACAAGAACAGTGTTAAGAGAATTATGCTTACCAGAATAAGGTGACCATCTAAACTAGCATACCACAAGTAAAATTTATGACTGGTATCCTGCTCATTTTCTGCTTAGCAGAAAATTTGTAAGCAATATTTTCTGCTTAAGCAGGTCTATGAAATTCGGCCCAGAGGAGTTTGGGGAGGTAGGGAGGCCGCTAACGCTGGTGGGTAAGAACGGGGCTTGAGTGACCGCTAGGTAAACTGGACAGTGTGTTGTGGCGGGGCATCCTGGTGCACCTTATGCAAGCCTTGCATGAGAGCCAAATTGCAAGGGGTAAGGACTGTTGCCTCGAGCGCCACCCCTAGCACGAACCGGGTTGGGGGAGGGGGGTAATTGGGGGTATGTTTGCAACACTATTGTTAACCAACCAATCTGAATCATACAACTGCACACAGTCTTTTGCACACGAGTTGTGGGGACTTGCTATTGTTGTTCCATTATTCCCTTTTCCTAAAGAATTACCTGATGGGGACCCAGTTTGACAGAGAGAAACGCTGTGGAGACCTTCGTTCCATTATGTATAAGTCCCCACAGCTTCACAACGCTAAATAACTGTGTATAGAATCTATGTGTAAATTTGACCATGCCTGATATGCAGCAGAGGGACTCATCCCCAATGTTCCTATAATGTAACACAGTCTTGACCTCTTGTACACAAGTAACCCCCCCCCCCCAAGAAAGTCCTCTTAATAATTCCTGAGATTCCCAGATAAGCCTTGAACATTTCACCCAAATTCCAAATTAAAACCACTCTCTGAAATAATGAACAGAACACATTTCAAGCATTTCCCTTTCACCTTTATTGTAAAAACTTTTTCGTTACATCACTTGAAGCACTACAAGGAGGGGGTGCATTAGAGACACTCTCTCGTAAAAAAAAATGCGACCTATCACAGTCTATGTGAAAAACCTCGAGGCTTCGGGTTTTCATAAGAAAAACAAGTATTTAACCAGTGGGAATAGCCTATTTCGGGAAACCTGCAGCTGTTGCGACAATTGATTGAAAATTACTGGTACTGCTGTCAAACCTTTCTTTATAAGAAACAAGTTGAGAATGGAATAGGTTGCACTTTTTACGAGAGTGTGTCTCTAATATGGGTTGGGGGTGGTAGTCTTCCTTCGTTGTCAACACTTTTAGGGGTTATACAGTACCAATGTATGGTTGATGTTTTGGTCTGCTCAGAAACACCGGAGCTTGATGTTGCAACTAGCTACTTATATTTACTTATATTTACACATTATTGCTGCGTCCTTCGGACGGGACGTAAAGCCGTAGGTCCTCTGTGTTGTGTAACGCACGTTTGCCCCAGGGTTCCTAGTCTGATCGGCAGCATATTGTTTCAAAGCACTTTGTAAACCATTACATGGTGCTATGTAAAGGCCTGATACTTCAAATCATAGCTCCACATTCCTTGCAGGAAAACACTGAGTGACGGATTTGAGCGCTTTATAAGCAGTCACTACTGTATTATTGTTACTATTCATATATTATTAATTTGTAATAAGACCTTCAGGAGTATCCAATCCAATTCATTTTTTGGCCTGCTTAATTGTTAAAAACTATTACATAGCTGCATAAAAAAAAATTTTTTTTAAGAGTTGAAAATTAAATTGCATGCTTTTTAAAAGCACATAGCTACGCATCTATACAACCAGAGCCTAACTGAGTAGAGCTTAAGGTAAACAAATTCATTAAGCACAGACACATCTTGCTTATCAGAAACTGGTAGTACTGTCCAAATACTTGGTAAACACTTTTAAGTGTAGTCTATTGCTACAATTTGCTTTTTGAAGAAAAAATGCTTAGCATTTTGGGCAATGTATTTTGACAAGGCAGTACATTAAATTTGAGGACACTTTTAAGTTAGCCAAACATTATAACTTCGGAACATAGAGCCAAGGCTTGTGATTATTCAGCACAAACATTACAATAGCACATTGGGAAATAATCTCCCATATGCCTTAAACCTATAATTATAGGTACATATGTATGATACATCATTGTTTTCTTAAAGGAATAGTACTTTCCTTATGTTGGTTGGTGTACTAAAAACTGTTCTAATTCTTGAGGAAAATATCCATAAGGGGTAAGTCCAGCATTTTTATCAAATTTGGACCAAATCTTAAGGTGCGATTTTTTGCTCTAAAATGATGCAGTAGGCTCTACTGATGCCTTTTTAAATAACTTGACCCATGATTTGAGCTATATTTAGGGAACAACTGATACATGTACTCAAAAAAAAATTGGGGGAAAAAAAACAAAAAACAAAAACATAAGGGGCAAGTCCAGTATTTTTATCAAATTTGGGCCAGAATTTAAGGTGAGATTTTTGTCTCTAAAATGATGCAGTAGGCTCTACTGATGCCTTTTTAAATAACTTGACCCAAGATTTGAGCTATATTAAGGGAACAACTGATACATGTACTCAAAAAAAGAAAAAAACAAACAAACAAAGGGGCAAGTCCAGCATTTTTATCAAATTTGGGCCAATTAATAAACTTAAGTCCACTGTTTGGAGATAACAGGTGTGAGTTGGTACAGAGGAAAAGGATGTGTTAATCTGGCTACTTTATTGAATGGACAATGTCACTTTATCTGCGGCTGATACGACCGACCTCGTTGACGCGCCACAGCCAGATCTCGCTGGTGTCTGGCGCCGTTACAGCCCTCAGATGGAACTCCCCGTTGTGTAGGGTTTCTGCAAGCTGGAGATTGAGCCCATTCTTATGATGCACCAGCGTAAAGGGTGTCGGTACGCTCTGCGAAGAGACAACATTATACCACAAATTCAGTTTCATCATTCATGCCATTGTACAGTGAAGGAAATAGAAGGAAGAATTGATTGACCTCCCTTACTTTTAAATTTATATTTAAAAACTAAAATACTATCAATAAAAAATGAGTTTTGAGGATTGAAAAAAAAAAAGTTTGAGTGAAAATGTGGACACCAGACCAGGGCCCAATTTCATAGAGCTCCTTTCATAGAGCAGAGAATATTGCATGACATCTTTCTGCTGAGCAAAGAATAAGCGGATACCAATCACAAATGGTACACAGGAAACGTTATTTTGGCTGGTTACCTTTAGTGCTAAGCAAAATTTTGTTGTGCTTAGCTACTTTTTGTGCTTAAACCAGCTCTATGAAATTGGGCCCAAGTGTTGGTACATCCCTCACAAAGAACAATTAATAGTTCCACCCTCGATTCTCCCACAAAAAGATTTAACAGAAAGTTGTGTACCTTCGAGTACGCTGTCCGTGCCAAGTCACTGACCAGAAAACCGGATGAACCTTTCATTATGATCGGGTCGGAGTTTTCAATGAGGACAGTCACAGACGTTTCTGCAATGTACAGACATTAAAAGAAAAAAATGAACGAAGAGGCTTCAAGCTCACTGATGCAGTGTTCCTACCAGTACCAATCCTCCAGGGAAACAGGTACATGTAGCCCTGTACAGGACTCTTCCTCTGTGCTGTACACAGATACAGTGAAACGAAAGTGATAGGCCGCCAGGGCTAATGTACACGTAAACAGTACTTGTAAACTATAACTACTCATGCAGTGTAAATGTGGCTGTACACGTTCAGCGTATGTGTAGGCCTACACAATCGTGTGTTGTTATACAATGTGGGTCAACAGACACGTGCGCTTTGACGTCCAGTTTTTACCAGATGCAAAGGTTAAAATGTTATCATCTCTGTGCAAAGGTTTGAGCAGGATTACTCGTCTATAACCTGGTGTAAAATTTATGGCGAAACATAACGTAGTTTTGGAAATATAATTTTTTTAAATGTTCAACTTCCAGTTTGAATCGAAAGTGAAGGTCAAATGAGGTCACACCTTTGTGTAGCGTTCCTACAGTAATTAAAGGCCTATCCGATGATATATAGATTGTGAAAACCCATTGTGAACTTTTAGATTTTTTTCAAATACTAAATTTATCGAATTCAACACCTGAATTGTTTCAATTGTGGTTAAATCTACTAATGGATATCTAATTGTGTGTGAGGTTTCAAATTTATGTGAGCTTAGGAAGTGTGTCTTTTTGGCGGAAAATCAATGCGGACAAGAAGATGTAAAAAAACAAAACAACAACAACAACAAAACAAAACAAAACAAACAACAAAAAACAAAACACCTGCTCCGAACACCTAATGAAAGGTTCCAAAGTGCAAAGAGCTGAATATCATCATATTTACAGTCCGTTTTCATACAAAGTATTCAATTGGTTATACTTACTCAGGGAACTGCAGCTGCTTGGACAACTGTCGGTGATGGACCGAAAACCAGAAGTTTTGTTTACTCTGGCGCCAAAACCGCCGGAGGCTCCGTTTGATGTGGAGCCGTTGTTGACCGGAATGCCAGAAGTCTCATCCTGAAGAGAAGAAACACAAAAATAATACACGGTTCTTGTGTAGCGCTTTTTCACACGCAAGAGCGTCTCAAGGCACTCATTATTTTTCTACAAGGTGTGTGGAGCTATGTACAAATGTAAGAACCGTTTCTTTCCATAGCACCTTGTAACGGTTTCGGCAAAAAGCAGCCAACCATACCAGACATGCCAGAAAACACGGGGGTAAACTAGACTTGATGACAAGTCCTTAGTCGGTGTCAATTTGTCTGCCAGCGCTGCCTATTACAAACACACATCCTGCCGTTCATGCAACAGTCACAGTGCTATTGACCATTCACGCAACGGTCATAGGTAGCGCGTGGCAAGGTCCGTCAGCTCTAACGACTTGAGTAGCTTGTTCCCAGCTGAATATTCATATATGGTAAATTATACATTGCATATGCAAAAGTTGCCATGGAGAGGGCCAATGGTAGCTCGTGTGACAAAATTGGAAGAATTCATTATTTAATATAAACATGGGAATGTATCTTTTCTGTAGGCTTTTTTTTTAATGACAGTTTATTTGCAAACATCAATGTAAAAAGCATAATATTTTAATCATTATAACAATTTTTAAACTTTCTTTTAAGATAAATTTGACCAATGCATTATCATAAAATGTTACTATCAATAATAAACCCCCATCAAAGAACGAAGTGTGCGCCTGATAGCTAATTTTGCTTCATGTGACTTGCCGTAGTAAGATGTATGATGAATATTCATGTCTTCACGATTCTTAACCAATCAAACTGCTCCGTCCAATTTTGGTAGCAAGTCCAATTGCATGTGTACAAAGCTGGGTACAAGTTATTCAAGACGGTAATTGCGACCGACTCACACACATATTGGGATCGAGGATGTGTGTACCGTCCCCGCGACTGGACCGCACAACAATTATCGACTTGATTTCAAGACTAGGGTAAACACCTTCTCTTAATGAGTACTGGGTTCTTTTTGTATGCTTTACACAACACATGGGACCTACGGCTCTATGTCCCACCCCAAGGTCGAGGCAATGATAAATTTGAACTGCCCCCCTCCAGGACACAAGGGTCGAGTACCCAAACTCTGCTGTTCTGAAACAACAGAGTTTGACCACTACGCCATGACACTCCGGCAAAAAAAAACGGAGGAAGTGCCAGGCGCAGCAAAGACTTTGTGTGAATAGGGACAAAGTTACCATAATCGGGGATATTGTCAATGTTTTCAGCAGAACATGGAAAGATTGTTTTATTTTCAGGGAACTTTCTGCAGGATCAGGAAGAGTTCAGGCAACTCTGCACTATTGATCACTGACGTCTTGGGCCAAGCCTACCCTATACATAATTCTACTCACAGAGTCATAGACAGTCCGTGAGAAAGACCGTTCCACTGCACTGGCGCCCAGCTCTTGAGGGAAATTCTCCAGAAGCTCCAGCGAGTCGTCTGCAAAATAAAAAACATTCATGAGGAGAGACGGAACTATCCTCCACGGGAACAAAATAAAATGAATCGCAACTGGCCGATTCCATTCATGCAACTGACCAATCACAACTAAGATTACTCACTCAACTTGAGCAAGTAAACTCGCCACCTTTGGCTATTGCCTCTTCTAGCTCTAAAGCAGATGTTTGAACTTTGTACATAAATGCCATTAGAAGGCATAAGTGATTTCATTGAGGAGTTTTAGGGCCCTGTCACACGAGGCAATCTTTACAGGTGACTTGGAGGCAACCAACTGCACTGCATGCACAAAGAACACTTTGGCAGCACAAGAGACATTCGTCTAGCTGTAACTCACTATCCCCAGGAAATTATTGACTAGACAGAAATGTGAATGAATTTCCTTCTTGGTTGCCTGTAAATTGCCCCGTGTGTGACATGGCCTTTACACCTCAAGTGACATAAATGTGTATAAAGTCAAAAGCAAGTCTGGAGAGGGGCGAGAGTCATTCCCGGCGAAGGTTTGAAACTGAGATTCAAATCTTAGGTGGTAACTTTGAAATGATGGCATTTCCTCGTTTTGATAACCCCTGGAGTTATGGATTCCAAGGAGGCTTTTGGGAACAGTTTTCTCAGTGCTAGCAGAGTAGATCACAGAGCAGGACTTATTTCATTAAAAAAAAAAAAAAAATTGTTTACCAGGCAGGCTTGAAAAGGTCTGAATTTAGATAAAAGTCTGACATTTCTCATCCATGGTCTGGAGCTGTCAAAACAGTAACGCGTAAAACTTGCAATAACAAATTTAGCTCAATGAATTTCTTGAGAGCAGCCCATGACACTGTAAAGCAGGGGATACCGGCTTTTATGCAAATTGGTAACTAAATATTCAAAGAGGAGCACGAGCACTCAACTCAAAAAGGAAACGCTTTTCGCTTTACCGTGTTTGTCCCCCTGCTGGTCTTGGATGAAGCTGTGAGCTGCCTGGCTGTTGAACGGAGACAGGCTCTTAGAAAGAAGCTCGGGAACACCCAGTAGTGGACTTGCGTGATTGATGTCCTTGGCCGGGGCGCCGTCAATTTCGTCAGTACCAAGTGCTTGGCCGTCCATGCTGCGATCCGGTCCATACATGTCTAAGGCAGGTTCATTTATGTCTAGACCAGGTCCGTTTATGTCTAGACCAGGTCCGTTTATGTCTAGACCAGGCACAGACATGTCTAGACCAGGTCCGTACATGTCTTCATCGCCTTCCAGTTGTCTCAGTGTCTCTTCAAGGTTACTGCGAGCCAAAGTATAGACCACGTCACCTTGCTACACAAAAAACAGTGGCCTTGTACATACCAGGGTATTTCCTGGTAAGTAAGATATCATCACCATTGACATAAGAAGCCACGCATGTGCAATTTCATCATAAACTCTGCTTAAAGATAGAATCATAGATTGGTGAATAGCCCAAACATTAATGACCACAAAAACTGACTTGGTGAGAAGCACTGCAGCTGTTGATAGCAGCTCTTCATGCATGAATTGCTTCTCAGATTTTTGAGGGTTGGTGTCTGTTCGTGAAATCTGTGGCCAGAGATGCGTTTGGTACCCTCGCTAAACGTGCCTGGATTTTACATATTTTGTGGAAATACTGTGACAGTTTGTTTCTGTTTTCTCAACAAGTAGAAACTGCATTCAGCTGAAACTTTTACATCTGACCTTTATTGTAGCTTTCATGATAATTTTGCTATAAATCAGCATTAGTTGACAAAAACCAATCTATGACTCTCCCTTTAAACTAAACTGTTGCCTGAAAAAAAGGTGCAAAAAGTGTCCTCACACGCTCATCCTGACATCATCAGGTACTGAATGATCATCACAGGTCATTACTATTAAACAAGTCATATCTCTTAAACCATATGTCATTCATTCATAAATGTTGTGCCATCTTCTAGCCTACAACCCATGTGACATTTTATTCACAGTTATGACCCCACTTTGACCTTTCCTCTGGTCCAAACAAAAACTAAACATTCATATGCATTTATAAGGTCTACAATCAATGCGATTTAGAACTGTTTTATACGATTGTGGTGTATGAAGTCATCAATGAGTCCAATATTTTGAAAAAATAGGTGGGCTGGTGTGTTTAGAGCGCCCTCCAGCGATGGGTTTGAAGAGTGTCATATCTTTTTTTCGAGGTATTGAATAAATACTGCATTGTAGCTGATGGCTTAACTGAGTTGCGCACTGCGCCAGCAGTTACTGAACCACATCATGCTGAAGAGAATGATTCAAAAACAGCTGTATCTCCTGAACCATTATGTCATGACCTAAAAAATTTACTTACAGTCTTGTAGGTCTTAACTGAAGAAATATTAATCTAAACAGCTCTTGGTTTGTCCAATAGGACAGACACCTAGTTTTTTGTTTATCTGAACTAGTGTATTTGACTGAAATTTGCTCTCATACATAATATTAAAGTAAACAAGTGAAGAGGATCCTGAAATCAGGAAGTTGAATAGACTCTATGTACCGTGATCATTTGATGAAGCATTTTCTAGAAACCAAGGTCTCTAGAACCAAGTTCAATGTATCACGATTCATTTGTGAACCCTGACCTCAGCAGGATAACCTTTGATCCCCCCCCTAACAAAAATTTCATTCTTGGAGGGGCAAAAGTAACATTACATTTTTGGAGGGTTCTGTGCCGCATTGTCTACATCAAAGAACTTGGTGATGTCCAGACTGTCATTTTCATCTGGGGCGACAGATTGTTGGTATGTGCGAAACATGTCCGTCTGTGGTCCTCTTGGGGTGCAAGGTGTTAGTTGCTCATTACAGATGTCTTTCGGAAAACCAAACGGAGCTTCAGGTGGCGGGGTCAGCTCCTCCTCAATGGCTCGCACATTGTAAAGCTCATCCACTATGTACAGGAAGAAAAAACAAAGAGTTGGTTGGTGCAAAAATTCAATGCCATAGATCAGGACACAATAAGATACGTCTGACCCTGTGGTGATTCTTCACGTTCTTAGAGTGACTTCGCTCCTTTGTCTTAGGCCATGTCCAAACTGGCAGTTGCAGCTATTAACACGTTGACTGCCTGTTATAGATTCGTAGGGCGTTCCCATTCGCATGCGTGCATACCAACAGCAAAAACACTAAAAAAAAATAATTTGAACATACTACTGTACAAATTCTAAGGATGTATGTCCCTCACCACTGCCAGAAGCGTATTTGTTGCATTCTCAGTGATGCCAGTGTATTCAATTAACAGTACAAAACCTTTCATTCTCTACGAGTATACTTGTAGTGGCAGAATCCATTACACCTGTTACTACGAATATACTCGTAGGCAGCAGTCAACGTGTTAAGGCCATATCCTAATTAGAAACAGTGGCTAAGGCTACAAACTGCAGCTAAGGGTGTCACTAAGGACGATCTATACTTCAACACATGAGGACCAGCGATCCAGCTATAGCCATAGCCTTAGCCGTAGCCGTAGCCGTAGCCGTCATTTTAGACACAGCCTAAGGACATTCTTGAAACGTATGTTCATTTAGCAGGATTTTCGACACCGCTGTGGTTTAATCTCCGCTCAAAAGAAACTGAGGCAAAGGAGAAGCATACATAGTCTGGCCCCCCCTCTTTCGGCAGTGATTATTACTAGCCCTTACTGATGCAGTATACAAGGAACGTGGCGACTCACCGAGGTCAAGTGGGAAGTTCTCCAGGACTTGAGCTGAAGAGGGCCTCTGGCGGAAATCGCTCACCAGCCCAAACTCGATGAACTCCTTCACCCTTTGATCTGCGTTGGAAGGAATATCCTGCAGTGGAGCCGGAGAGCTTGCAATCTGGAACCCAAATGCATGAGAACTTGTATTATGTTATGAAGCCTTGAAAGGAATTTGGATCCTCCTCGAGTAACCACACAGAGATTGTTCGTCTGAGTAGTGAGAAACTATGGATAAGACGTCTCCAGACCATTCAACCCCATGGTCTGAACATCCAAGAAGGAAATGACTGATAACTTTTTGTCTTTGCCTTCTCCTTTTTACCACAGATAAGCCTCCCCCAGTCTGCCTCATTCACCAATAACTACTTTTCTCTCCCTCTCCCCATCATCGACTTTGTCCTTTGTGTTCCTTACCTCTTGTAGTCATCCAGCCCCTTCCCTTCCCCCCCACCCCCCGCCTTTTGTTATCCTCCTCTCTGTTCAGCCTCCTGCTTTCGCTGTGTGCTTTCATCTCTATCATCTACTTCCACTTGACTGCTTTTGTTACATCAGTACACCTGTTTGTGTTTGTAGTCTTGTCATTTAGCCTTCGAGAAAGACTCAGGAACCCAGTGCTAAGGGGTTGAGCATCTGCAAGGAGTTAGGCAAAGTGCTGCAGCAAGCACTGTCATACTTACGATATAGATCTTCACCGGGATGTCTTTCAACCGTCGCCACCATGGTGGATCTCCACTGATGGTGCAGATGAGCGTGCAATAGGCACTCCAGCAGTCAGCTTTTCCATTGTACAGCTCACATTCTGCAATTGACAAAAACAAACTATTGTTGACCACAACCTGCCTGACTACGTGAAAAACGGAAATTGATCTGGTATCTAAATTGATCTGCCGCCACCTAGTGTTTCAAGGGGTTCTCATAGGAAGCGTGGGCGCATGGGGACTCTTTGGTTAAGGGGGGCAAAGGGGTTGATTTGCCCCAAATTTTACACAGATAAAAACATAAGTAACAAATTGGTAATTTTTGCTTTCTTTTTGCATTTTGCCCCATAATTGCTGGGCCCGAATTTTCCCCATTGTTTTACCCGAGGAGGGCCAATATAGGAGAGCAGTTGCCACAGGTGCCCCCACCTTTGATAGCAAGTATATTGAGGTATTTATTCTTTATGGATTATTGTATTGACCAATTGCACCAACATCAAACTCCTGCAGCGCTCGCCATTTTGTGGCGGTTTATGGCCAAGCGGTCAAGTGCACTGGACTCAAGCTTTGATGTTTCCAATCAGCAGAGTGTGGGTTCGAGTCCTGGTCTTGACACTTGTATCCTTTAGCAAGACTCTTAGCTATTACTGTTTCCTTCGGATGGGACGAAAAGCCCAAGGTCCTGTGCAGTGTGTAATGTACCAAAAAAGAACCCAGTCACACTTGTCTTTAAGAGAAAGGGCTTTCCCCTGTTGTTGCTGTCAATGGATGCTGAATGCGCCGCAGCACTTTGTAAACCTTTATAAGGTGCGACATAAATTGGTCTCATAACTCAAAAATTTGAAAACCTGTCATCAAAATGTTTCTGTTTGTTCAAGCGACTTGAATATTCGTAGATATGCGCACTCTATAAGACTCCGGTATTGATATTATTATCATTTTGTACTATCATAAAGTGTAAAGTCGGCCATCTTTACAGGCAACTAAATCATTTATTTAACACACAACTGTGCTTTTTGTGTAAACACCTTGTGCGGCAGGCAGGAATTCTAGTAAACTCATTGCACGATTGGTCAGTCAACCACTTGGCTGCATAGAATAGTTAGAACGCTTGACGCAGCTCGAAGCCAAAACTCAAGTTGCCTGTAAAGATGGCGCCTATCGGAAACTGAACATAACGTGTTCACTTACTTGCGATTTCTGGTGCCATGTAGCACTCTGTGCCTTCAAGATTTAAGGTCAGTATTAAATCACCCTCAAGACGCTTGGATGCTCCAAAATCAATCAACCTTATGTGATCAAGATCATCAATCATGATGTTTTGAGCTGAAAGAAAATACCAAAACAAGAAAACTTTCAAAGCCATCCACTGTGGTTTTGAATGATAGATAAACTATGGAAGACTGCATTATATAATGTGGTGAATGGAGCTACACAGCAGTGTTCTCTACATGTGGGTTTTGGGAGGGGGGGGTGGGGGCTGTCCTCCTGAAATTTGAGGTCGCCCTACCAAACAATTGGCCGCACTTTGAAAGTAATTGACCGCCCTGCCAAAAAATGACAAATCATGGACGACCGCTGGTTATAAGTTCCCTTCGACACAGACTTTTTTCCGCAGGGCACTCACTCAAACGAGTAAGGTTATGCATTATCCATGAAACTGTTGTCTCGGAGACGGAAGTGCATAGCCAGTCTGATAAATAGTCTAGCAACAAGAATACTGCCTTGAGTGTCGTCAATTGTTACACGGAGTAAAACAGGTACAATACACGCTTTGTTGGACTGAGCTTTACTGTACGTGAAAGTTGATTGGTCAGCGAATTTGCTAACAATAAGCAATGACCAATGAGGTGCCCGCTCTGACAAATATACGTACAGATTGTAACCTTCCTGAATTCTCCTGAAAGCTAAGCTAAGAAATGCAATTTTTTTAAAGGACTTCCTGACTGTTTCGCAAAGTGTCAAGATTATTATCACTTTTCATGACAAAGATGAGCTATAAATCCATGTGTAAGTTGTTTCTGCTGGGGATTTCTGAAAGTTAAATAATAGTTAAAAGTCCTCAGTTTCAACAGGCAACGACCTAACGCAACAGAACACAGACGTAAACCAACAGATCTGTGCCAAATTTCATAGAGCTCCTTAAGCACAAAAGGTAGCCAAGAACAATAAAGTTATGTATACCAGAATAAGATTACCAGTGGAACGACCATTCCACATGTACCAACTGTGACTGGCGTCCCGCTTATTTTGGCTTAGCAACAAATTTTTCATTTTTAAGCAGCTCTATGACTTTGGGCCCTGTCCACAGTTGTGACACCAGTTGTTAAAATGGCTTCAGCTTACGTTTGATGTCCTTGTGGACAATTCTCTTCCCATGTAGCCAGTCGAGAGCTTCGAACAGCTGTTTGATAATGAACAGCGCCCTCCCCTGTCCAAGAACCTTTTCCCGCCCGATGAGCTTCTGCAGGGTCTCACTTGGATGGTACTCGAGGAAAAAATACACCATGTCACCGCTCCTCATCACACCTTGAAGGCGGTTGATATGCGAATGCTCCAAACTGCTCAAATTAAGAGCCTCGTTGGGCGAGAACTTCTCCAAAGGAACCTAAGGTACAACACATTACATTGTTGGTATTTTGAAGAGTATGGACTCAATAAACTCCGAAAACCAGAACAAAACTGGAATAAAGACTATATTTTTCGTTGACATCAAATCTTCTTTTTAAATTCTTCTTATACACAAAACTCTTGGTTATTCTTGGTTACAAATACAAGTTTAGTATCATACAAATTTGATTAATATTGAACAATGAAACAAAATCTTGGAACGAGACTGGTTAGAAACCCCATTTGCCAACCACCCCTGAATTTGTATGACCATTACATAAGTTTTATGACAACATTGCAAATTCTGAACTCTTTACAAGTGAACGGAAACGGAGGTTAAGTTGTATTCTCTGATTTCCTTTGTTGATTCATATTTTACTCTCATATGTTTCATAGCTTAATTGTTCCCAACAATATGATATAGTTTTTACAGCCATAGACTGTGTTGAACTAAAATATTTGAAAAAGAAAAAAATCACAAACACATAAAACAACTTAACAGAATCAATTTTGTTCCAGTCAAAGAATTTATTTTACTCACTCGTTTGGAGACAAAGTCCACTTTAGTAACTTTGTCCCGGATAAGATAAACATCACCAAAGGTTCCTCGTCCAAGGAACATCAGTTTATCGAACTGTCGTCCATCCCGATACGTTCCATTTTTTATGACCATCTCCTGGAAAAAATATCAGAAAAAAAGGAAAAAAAACAAGAATAAAAAAAGGGGGAAATGAAAGATTCATTTATAGAGAGAATAACGTTTATCATGCTGCCACCATCTTGGTCATGTTCTCTGCATCCATAAACAGTAATAGATACTATTTTCCTTCCAGCCTCGGTTTGAATGGGAGCAAATCAAGATGGCCACACCATGATAAAGGTCTATTGTGGCAACTGAGATCCTCCAGCACTTTCACTTTACTCATTATATCCCTGGGTCAGTGCAAAAACGTTGTGTCTTGAAAAACTGACTCCACATACAACGCCTCTAGGAAAATGTACCGTTTCGTATCTTGGCCCAATTTCATAAAGCCTGTAAGCAGACATTTTCTGCTAACTGAGTAGCCACGAGCAGTATTTGTATTTCATAAACACTGCTAACCGCCAGCAAAGCAGAGGGCAGGCTACCTTGCCAGCGGCTCTTGGGAGCTGGGCCCAATTTCATAGAGCTGCTTAAGCAGAAAATATTGCTTTAACATTTTCTGCTAAGCAGAAATGAGCAGGATACCAGCCATAAATTGTACTTGTGGTATGCTAGTTTGGCTGGTAAACTAATTTTGGTAAGCATGTTTCTTTTTGTGCTTAGCTACTTTTTGTGCTAAAAGCAGCTCTATGAAATTGGGCCCAGGGCCCAGATTCATAAAGCCTGTAATCACAAAAACTTGCTAAGCACAGACAAATCTTGCTTAGAAGAAACAGGTTACCAGCCGAAATTCCATAAAGTTTACACTCTTGCCTCTGGTGCACCACTCCTTTTTTTGCTTAGCAAAGATATTATCTGAGCTGTATTTTCTGCTTAACAGCTTTATGAATCTGGCCCCAGATGAGTCACACATTAATGTAAACCCATTGTGAACCCGCACACACGCAGTCAAATCTTCTCACAAGAATTGACAGGCTGCCACCATTGTTCGTTGTTGTATTTGGCTCAAAGAGGGGGGAGGGGGTAAGTCCCGGGGTTCCAAGATTCCGGCAGATTATCGGCCGTGGCTCATGGCCAGATTCTGCAAATCATGGCGACTGCCTACTCAATTTTCTCACACAACAGCATCAAATCCCGCAACAAACTATGAGAACCTTTGTTGTCTTTCCTTTGCCAAGTCAGGGTTTCATTGTGGCATTGATACTATCAAAGGGAAACAATTACTCAAGAAGCTCAAAAAAGTTCCAAAAAAATAATACCGCAGAATTTTGTTCTTCAAAATACCGCCAAAAGGGGTTAATCAACTTTTAAACATAGAGTCTTACCTTGCAACGAAACACTCCATCCTGATCTTCTTGGAAACCTCCTGTACAGTCATGGTTGACAATCCTCTCTACCAACTTCTCCAAGTCCCTCTCCTTTCCATAGAAGACTCTAGGGGCACCAGTGACACCCATGGCCGACTCCGGATCCGGTCCAGCTGCACCTCCCTCGGAGGGACCCTCTTCCAGACCCTCAATAATCAAGTCACCCTCCAGGGCCTTTCTCATGGCATCTTGAGGATCCAACGAGGTAGGAGACTTGAAAGTCGAGGCTGGTGGACCTCTTGGCTGTGTCTGTTGGCGAGAGGGAGGTGGCTGTACATGGGGCACACTGATCTGAGTGCGAACCTCATTGTCATTGTAGAACCGCTTCACAGCTTCCGAGTTGTGCTGGGTGGGAGACATATGTTTCCCTCGCTGTGGACAACTGTGGGTCCCATCAAGAATGTACTGCTGCAAGGGCCTGTTGTCTCCACCTGGTCCAGGGTTCCCCAACCTGTAATTCTCGCTTAAAAACAACTGCTCCAGCCCGGTCTGAAGCTCATCGATTGTCCCAGAAGCCCCTCCAAATGAATCTTCTCCCATCGGCAAGGATGCTCGAGCACTCTGCTCCAGTTCTTCCTGATGAACAGCAGGAACTGTGCAATGACCGCTTCCATAAAGCTGATCTTCATCCTTCTCATTTTTCCTCTTTGTCTGGATCTCTTCTGCAGAGGTATCTCCGGGTTGAGGGAGTGCGGGCTCTCTGACCATAGAACACAACTCATCACTTACACCAGGCTGGGACCCTGTCTCCCCCTCTCCTCTGGCAGTACTGGGATTCATTTTGGAGTTGTCAAAGTCTCCCCCAGCTGTTGTCGCCTGAGACTCTCGCTTTTCTTTCTTCTTTTTCTTCTTCTCCTTAAGTTCCTCGCTCTCATGGTCTCTCTTAAGATGTGTCTGCCGAGGTTTCTTCCCATCATCATCATCGTCGTCGTCTTCATCCCCTTTGCTCATACTAACCCCATTCTGCAACGGAGGAAGAGCAACCCCCATCTGCAAAAAACAAATGAATAAATAAAACAAAAACCAGGGAGAACAAATTAATCTCTCATAATTAACATTGCTTGGCTTTCCAGAGAAAAACACCCCACTATCTTCAAACTAGTACATGTATGTGTGAGGGTTTTATCACCTGTCCACTTCCACTCCTTGGTTGGTCAGCTGGGCAGGTCCCTTCCCCTCCACTGCTGCTTGTGTCTTTTGTGGCAGTTTTGACTTTGTAGGAAGGGTCATCAGAAAGACACTTTGTGGGTTCTTCTGTGAGTTGAGGTAAATAGCATTATATTTTGAATACATTACACTGCCACTTTATAAAAGTTGCATCTACACTTCATCAACATGGCTGCCCTCAATAAAATGTGTACGTTTGAAAAGATTTCTTCCAAATTTCTGTTTCTGGTAGACCTTGTACATTGACGTCATCCAGCCGCCACCTAAGAGGTAACCTGATGATGAAACAATGAAAACGCACAAATTTGTACGCCCAGCGCACAGGATCGGCCAATGAACAACCTCCTTTTGACCTCTAGGCGAGGGCGCACAGGATCGGCCAACTAACAACCTCCTTTTGACCTCTAGGTGAGGGCGCCCTACTCAAATGTCATGTGCATATAAAGTCTATCAAAGAAACTTAAATAGTACCAACAACACAGGTAGTGCTTCAACCCATGATAATAGTTTTGATAATGCTTAATGCTTTTTTAAATGGACTTTCCCCATTGCCCGGAGTGGAATGAAAGAAGAGGGCCTTCTAAAACTTACTTTTCGGAAGCTCATCTTTCGATGTCTCATCTGTTTCTTTTTCCTTCTCATTTTTGTTCTTTTCCTGCTGTTGATGGTCAGAGAAGATGCCATCCTTCTGAGCTTCTGAAACTGTGATGTTGGCTTGCATCATCTCACTGTGAGCAGATCCTGTGCACAGGTC
>CM021544.1:4414984-4425500 GCA_010994315.2 Pisaster ochraceus | reverse complement strand
ACTTCCTCAAGCCCCGTGTCTACAGACAGTCCAAGGAGCATACCCACATTCAATCAATGCTCCACCACATTTCCCCGAAGATTATGAGGGACTTATGATGCGAGAAAACCATATGCTATTGGAGGACAGAAAACCACATGCGGCACTATTTTCAACTTTTGCCAGCCCCAAAATCCAGCAATTTGTACAGTTTTCCTATGCACAGAAAACTGTGTTTCTAAAGTCCTTACTGACAGCAGTGAAATCAGACTAAATTTCTGCTGCAAGTTTGAAACAAAAACTTAATAGTTGAGACAAGATTTCTACAATTTAGGGGTGAACAAGGAAAAATTTACTGGAATGGGATTTGAACCTGCGACCAACAGATTAACGTGCCTGTGCTCTACCAAATGAGCTACATAGCCCTACAAATTTTTACCCAAGATAAAAACGGGAAAAGAATAGTTCTTTTCACACAAAAAACTCTTTTAAAAATATAACACTCAAACAAAATCCAAGACTTACAAAGAATACATCTATTCGTTTCAAAAAGCCTATATCACAAATTACTGTTTTTGACGACTCGGCATGTTTGTAAATGTGCATAAAGAATCTATAAAGACAAATATAAATGGGTAGTTTATCAACACATTAAACACAAATGTACAAACACTACAAACAAAAGTGAGGTGAATATTTCTAGAATATTGGGGCATCATTTCGGAAGGGGCAATGACACCAAAGGCAGTCACTATGTATTCCTGAGCATGTATATTTGTACAGACATTTTCAAACTAAACTGTGGACAAAATTTTATCTACAGCATCACTGACACTCATTACAACAACAGAGAATTACACCCACAAAATTCAAAAGTGCTCCATCAAACCACAGCAATAAACAACACACACATATCAACTGGTGATGTTTTGACTACAGAAATACTTACTCTATGTCCATAAGAGGCAGTCCAGGTAATGGTTAAAAGAATAGGCATGGGTTAAAAGACAGTACACCCACTCTTCCACAAAGAGAGCAAACATACTTTAAAAGTCGATAATAACATTAACACCAGAGTCTTGTATAGCGAAGGTATCTACCAATAAGGTTCTCAAAGTGGTTCAACAAAGAGAACGATGTTTAAGACAGGTTTTTGAAATGTTTGAATTATGAGACCAATAAATGTAGCACCTTGTAAGGGTTTACAAGGTGCTGTGGGGCACTCAGCAGTCACTGCCAGAAACACCTGGGAAAAACCCATTCTCTTAGCGATAATTTTAACAAGGTTCTTTTATGTGCATTACATAATGCACTGGACCTGCACTCTTTACGTCCCACCTGAAGGGCGAAGCAATAATGGTAAATTTTCTTGCTATGGACACAGTGTCAAACCCGAGACTCGAACCCACACTTTGTTGTTAAGAAACACCAAGTTAGCTTGAGTCCAGTGTGCTGGACTGCTTGGCCACACACGCCGTCCATTGCATAATCAATAGAGAAAGAAGGCACAAGCAAGAAAACTCATGTTTTAATTTACGTAATCTTTTACTCAATTCTCTCAGAAATTAGTTAAAGACAGTATAAACAATACTCCAAAAGAGAAAAAAACAATAATTACAGATATCCTTGAAGAAAATAAAATTGGAAATTGGAACTTACGTAGTTGAAAGAAACAAGGAGTAATTTTCAACAAGAAAGCAAATAAAAGATTTGTTCCTACCTGGAAAGTCCAAGATGAAGGCTGTCCTGCCTCACCGAAGACGGAATAATCCAGGGAGTATGATGACTGGGGAGGAGTCGACTCAGCCAAGATCTCAGCATAGCTGGCATCAACTGTGACAAAAGTGAATGTAAATGAAGAAGTGATTAAAATTTGAATTGAAAAACTTGAAGGGACAGTTTGTCAAAAAGTAAACCTTTGTGTGACACCAATGGCAGACACAGAGGAGCTATCTAGCTACCCCCTACCCAACCATCCCCACCCTCCGTTTATCATTGGCTACGACTATCACTGCATCGCTGCAACATCTTTACTTAGCATTGTCGCTAAAGCCAACAGCCAAAGCCACTCAGTTTAGACAAGGGCTAAACCCAATACACAAAAGATAATTATATCATCTGGAAGCTGACTCCTACAAAGTCGCGATCCCCGCCCCCTTCCCCACCTGACCCCCTCTCAATTTCCCTGGCTGGTTTCATAGTCTGCCAACAAACACATCTCTTCAGACTAATTAATCACAAAGGAATTATTTGTCTTAACCCCAGCCAGACACAATTGATCAATCAAAGAGAATTTAGTGACTCAATGCCAACAGCGCTGGCGGTGCAACTTATTAGTTGCTCAGGGGAGGCTGGCGTCAATCAATTAAACAACATAAAGATCGGGCTGGTTACCATTTTAAGAAGTTGAAAAGTGCACACCCTTTGCACGCGATGGAGCTGCTGGCTAGACAATAGAACAACCATAGTGAACAAGGGGGGCCAGCTTAGGGCCAGCTTAGGTCAGAGAAATTGAGAGAGAAATCTCACGTTGTGAAACTTTAATTATCAAGCACGTTCTAGACTTCTAGTTCAAATGAGTGAAAGTTTAATTGTTTCAAGAACATCTGTAGAACAGCCAGCGTTCAAAACACTTTCGTTGCTTTTCTGTAGTCACTTTAAGAGCAGATCCTCTGCTTAAATAACTGTATCACTTGCCAGTGCTGAAGTCAGTTTTCAACCTAGACACCACCGTGTCTGAAATTCTGAATGTCACTTGGTCCACCCAACATGTGGAGACCAACTTGACAGATGACCAGTATCTTTGAAACCACATGGAATAGTTGAGAACGCACAATGTGTACATACATGTACACAAAGAAAAGGAAGGGGGGGAAAAAAAACTGGCAACAAAATAAATCAATAAAACATGGCTTTTATGAGTTTTCAGTCTTCTAAAAATAGGCGAGGGGATTGGTGAATGAAGAGGGATTGGATGATGAGATTATAGGCTGTTCCAAAGTGATGCAGCAACTAATTGAATCTTCAGATGTTCTGATTGTGGGGGGGAACGGATGTCAGGTTGAGAGGGGTTGGGTAAGGCCACAAGGTGAAGAGTTTACCCAACAAGGAGTGAATTCTCAATACAATTAGGAAAACGAGAATTGGCAATCCAACTTCTTTTAAAAACCTCCCGGATGAGAGCAATTACAAAAACCTAATAACCATAGACTATGCATAAACAAAACATAAGCCTCCATTTGTTTTCATTCAGCAGGTATACATTAAAAAAAAGAAATTGTAGCACACAGAGACGGGCAACAGAATGAAAACATACATGTACAGAGCAGGACCATCTCTACATGGCATTTAATCAATCAATCAATCACTCAGTCAATCAATCAAAAGTCTTTTATATAGTGCCAAAATCTAAAATTTGCTCTTAGGTACAAAGGCGGAAAATTAAGCCTGCTCGAACAGATGAACTTTGAGGAGTTTCCTTGAATGGGTGGAATGAACTGGCATCTCTGATATATGCAGGAAGCTTATTCCACATCTTTGGGCCTTGTGCAGAGAATGATCTCTCGGCAAAAGTAGAACAGCGAATTCAAAGTTGTCTCAGTTGAGATCCTATTTTGAGAGTGTCTGTGATATACTTGGGGCTTATTTTTGGTGTGCTTTGAACATTGGAATGATAACCTTGAAGTTTCCATTGTACAAAATAGTCAACAAACGTTTACAACAAATACTATCTCTGACTGTGTCGAGTATGTTCACTTTCAGTTTAATATGAAACCGTCCGATCATCAGACAATACTTAGTTTTCTACTGAACATTCGTTGGGGCGGGGTACCAACAGGTTGTCACAGATTGCAGCTTAATCTCTGATTCAAGTCGTTTTTTCTTTGGTCATATCCCACTGAAAACTACATGTTGTCCTTTGGTCCATACCTTGATTACTGGCTTGAACAGAGACTAACTCTGGCAATGAGCACACAGGCAAGACTAAGACGGGGCTGGCACTTGTTGCGTTATTCCCTCTGGTAAACCATGTGTACATCACATCAGTACGGTTCGCTATTTCACCTGCAAAAGAAAGTGCAAGAATATCAATCCAAGACAATGGGGTTTCATTAGAGCTTTCTCTCAGTGTCTGTTTAATCAGGTTTTCAATATATTGTCTAGAATACTTCTATGTATGGTACATCACTGAATCTCTCGTCTGTTTTCAACAAATTATACACCATTGAGAAAAAAAACACTTGAACTTGGTTTTTAAAGTTCACCTTAAAACCTGAAGAAATTTCCCATGTTTTGTGTTTTCATGTAAACAAATTATTATAATAATAAGAAGAAGAATAAAGTGTTTCTTGTTTTTGTATTTTACCACAACTAAGGACAAATGTTAATTTAGATGTAATTCACTTAAACTTCAACGACCTCCGCAAACATGCCCGCTCTACTAACTGAGCTGTTTAGCCATATGTTGGCGGTTTCCCCATTTTGTCAATATCTTTGATTGGGGTGCCAGTCAGAACAAGTAATTTGTTGAATGTGACATCAAAACCTACCATTCAGCCTCGCAAGTAAAATCATCTGCCCATTTCCGGGATAAAACTCCTGAATGAAGACAGTGTCAATGCTTTCCTGAACAACCAATCCAAGAGACTCGCTCTCCGAGGAGACATTGTTGCTGGCCACAACAGTAGCAAGGAGGACTCCAGGAGTACTCAAGGTGAACTCCAAGACGTAGGTTTGATTCTCTTCAATGTACTCAATTTGTGGCATCACAGGGCCTCGAGGAGTGTCAATGGTGAACATCACTTGTGTTCCTTGAAGCAGAGTGACATTGATGAGTGTTGGGGAGCCGAGTAAGGTTGGGCTGGTGCTGAAAAGACTGAGGCCCACAACTGGGTCCTGAATGAAAATCCCCTGGGAGAGGTAAGCAGTCTGAGAGCTGATGAGATTGCGAGCGGTAACACTTACATTGTTCATGCCACTTGTTACGTATGTGTGGTTGACATGAGAGATGGGGACTCCATTCACAAGGCCGTCAATTTGTTCTGTGGTGCCTAGGAGATCTGAGAAGGACCACGTAAATTGGACATCGCTTCCTGATCCCATGGAGGCTGTGAACTGGACGGTGGTGCCTGTTGCTAGTATCCCACTGCTGCCACCATCTAGGACATCCAGAACAAGATCACTGACAGCCTCATGAACAGTGACAATAGTCTGCACATGGGATGTGCTCACTAGATTAGAGGCAGTCACCTCTACCACATACTGTCCTGGCTCTGTGAAGTTATGCAGGCACATTTCCTGGCAGTCAGGATTCAAAGTCACACCCTGTGAGGACAGCGTCCACACATATGACATGTTGGCAGTCACAACAACACGTAAGCTTAAGTTTGCTATTGTGTTGGTCGCATACACCTGTTGTGTTTCGATCTCGGCGGGTCCAAGCTCCTCTTGTACTACAACAGCCGAATCCAATCTTGCCGATCCAACACTTTCACTAGTCCACTTCTGGTAGACTTTAGTCTCCACTATGAACACACCAGATTGTCTGTACTTGTGGCTCAGAGAGACAAACAGAGTGCAACCCTCTCCATAACTCGCTATCAGATGAAGGTGGGCATTATGTTCATCGCCGACCGTGATGAATGTGTCGTTGACATCATACATGCTGTGGTTGTACACCGACCCATCGCCGAAGTCTACCTGTAGCAGCACCTGCTGTCTCGCTGTTGCCACCATGTTGATGAGCAACCCCACGCTGCTGTTTACTTTGTTGATGAAGGCAGAGCTAGACGACAGTGACATGGTAAGATTGCTTATCTCGCGATTAACTACCACCTGTCACAAAACAAGGAAACGCCATTGTTAAACAAGTCATTTACCAAAGAAATCTGATTGATAACAAATTAATAAACCCATAATCATACACTGAAGCTTTCTTCTAATAGACCGTGTAAGACTTGTGTATATATGTACTAAAACATTTTGGGGTCCAGCGTATACTTCTTTAACGCCTGAAGGAACCAAGCTTGTCCACTTTAACTGGCCCAAATGTTTGAATACGTGCGAGACTTGCACAGTCTGAAAACAAATGTTCCACACTATTAAAGTGTACCACCCACTACAAGTTAAACATTTTCAGGTTTTGGATACAAATATAGTGTGACCAAAAAATTGCATTTGCTGTGGTTTCCCAAAGTCACATTCTACTCTGACACATTGGAGAATGTTCTACTTGTTCCTCAGGTAGGCTTACAGATTTTTTTGTTCATGCTTTAACTCTTTCTGTGCCCACTTTTTGTGTGTGTTTTCAACCTAAAATACCCAGCTTTTTGATGTTTTTCTAAATTCTGTATTAAAAAAGTCTTTCTCGCAAAAAAGGTAACTTGCTGATTTGTGTTGCCTTTGTACATCCCAAATTCAATAGTATTTCTTGGGTGATAATGCCCTCTCTAATAACATGTATATTATGGGTCGTACATAGATGACACTTTTTGAGTACATAAAAGAGATTGTAGGCCCACAAGTACGATAATGGCGCTCTTATATGGGAATACATAAAATGAATTGAAAAGCACTGAAAGAGTTAACGTTTGTGTTTGCTCACACACCATTGTTGATGTGTTATGAACAACAATTACATACATGTATTATGTGTACTATTTATAATTGTTTAAATCTCAATGCTATCTTACCACATGTAATGTCTTCCGGACACTCCCAAGGTAGTTAGAGGCATTTACATCAACACCGAACAGACCCTCTGTTGTAAAACTGTGGACCTATAGACGAAGAAAATGAAATCAAATGCTGTTTTTTTTTATATCCTGCAGATGAACACCTGACAAGTTTTTAAAATTTGCTGCATTTTTTAAACATCATTTCAGTGCAAGAAATTAATAAAAAATTTTACTACTATTATTAAAACGTACATGTAGCATTAAACAAGGCAGGAAATCAAGGCAACTCAAAATACAATCAAACTTGATGGTTTAAATTTGTTCTTGATATTTACAATTTTTTTTTTTTTTTTTTTACAATTTGTTTAATACAATTTACATAATTACCTTACATTTTTCAAACTAAATGTTTTTTATTGTCATTCATATTTGTATTCATATTAAAATTGGGAAAAAACAAATTGGGTTCAACTGATTTACTCTATGCCAGTAAATCCGCTGGTTGACATCGACAAATGCGCTGTTTACAGCAACAAAATAATAGTGGGCTCAGACCCAAACTCAAGGCATTTATTCCATTGACAACTTGCCAAGAAAACTTGTTTGGGGTAAACCACAAAGTGTGGCTTGGGAACCATAACAAGTGTGGGTGACATGCACCATTAACAGCAAAACTCAAAGACAACAGAAATTGAACAATAAATCACAAAACTAGGAGTTTCTTTTTAAGCGGCTGGAGTTGTGACAATAGGGGTCAAGTGGACAAACCACAGGGTCATCTGGGGTTTGAACCAAATTACCGGCCAAACCAGGGTGCAATTTATTGCCCAAAACCCAAGATCCACAAAGGTATACATGTATGTGGTGACCTTTAAATGCTGACAAGTTCTACTCCAAATTATCCACTTTCTAACTGACGTCTCAAGAACTAGTGATGTCTCCAGCAAACCTTCTTAGAAGGAGAAAAATACACAACTGTCCCCAATTCATAAAATAACTCCAAACATGCTCAAACATTTTTCAGACACTTTTTCAACCCTGTCCATCTCTAAAAGTTTAAAGACCTCAGAAGTAAGAATTCCAGGAGGTAACATTTGGGCACCTTGGGCTCCTATAAATAGCAGAGGATAACAATGAATTCCACAATCCCAATCACAGTCATTGAGTGATTTAAGAGCTGAAGCCAACTTCAAAGATCTGCCAACAGGTAACTTTGCTGGAAACTTTATTTTGCTAAGCAAAGGTTTTCTGGGGACCAGAGCAGCCATTAGTATATAACTGATAAAGGTGTCATTTTAGCTGGTAAACTGCTTTCTGCTTTCCTGTGCTTACCAAAGTTGTCTGCTTAGCAACTCTATAAAATTGGACCCAGGTGTTGACAAATAAAGACTTTTTTATAAGACTTTTTTTTAAATCTACATTGTAAAAGTATAGAATTCCACAATGTTAAATTTTACAGACATGACAAAAGACCAAGATGAGGTTTTTTGACAACATGTACTTAACTGTTAAAAATGACAAACAAATCTTTCTTTTTTGTATTGTGTGTTAACAATCTTGTGAAAATCTAACAAATACTTTTTTAGAAAAAAGTTCACCATGCTGTGCACTAAGCTTTATACGAAAAGCAGAAATATTTCCTAGCCACATCATTTATTTTAATGTTTACTTTGAAGTCGGCACTTCCAGCAAGCCCAGAAACAAATAATTATGTAGGCCTACAGTATGGTTTGCAACAAAATACTTCAAAGTCCTTCAAAATTAGCAACAGCCATGCATGGCCTAAAACACTGCGGCCCTCTTTTTCAAAGAGATCAGCTTTCTTCCAAGATAAGAACATTTCTGTAACAGAGACAGTTGGTCTGGTAGTTTAAAGGCGAAGTAGAAGATTGTATTAATTGGGGTGGGGGGAATTGAAACCTCACTGATTAAGTCCATACCAGAACCAGTCTTCCAGATAATTATTTCTGTCAAAACCAAGAAAATATAATTTGAAGATCTCCAAATGACAGTTGCTTATTTTAATTGCTGAAATCAGAATAAGCCAGATATGAATATGCACCAAATTCAGGCAAGATATTTGGTCCTTGAGGAAAACAATACAATTTGTTCCCTCCTCAATGATTTGACTTAGTACAAGGGCTGACCTGCATGTAGGCCTACACATGGTGAAGGGTTTAATCAATTTTTCAGGCTATTTAATCACAGTTTTTTTCAGAATTTTCCAAGGACAAAACAGTTAGAAAGCAGAATAATTATGTTGGAAGAATATCATTCCTGCAAACCCCTGACAAAACATGAACCATTTTTGTTGTTCCAAAATGAGATCACAATTTTGTTTTTACAGGTTGGACAGTGTGTTTACAGATAACTGGAGGATGTAAATTCATTTACCCTAAAAATGACGCAAATTATGTACTTTCCCTTTAAATGGGACCAATAACTATGTCCAGACCACAGACCATTGGGCTCTTATAACCTCAGGACATACTCAGCATTGGTTTAAAATAAATCCAAAACCGCAACGGGGGAAAGGGAGGGCCGGCACTTTCTTCTGAAGGAAATCACAATAAATAACATCCACTTTTTTTTCACCACATTAAGTGCTTCCAACTGAAATGACCATGACAGCAATAAAAACCATATGTCTACAACGAAAGCTACCTACGAGATTGACTGACACATGTATAACGTGTACACATGTACAGACTCCATGCTAAACATTCCTCAGGGATGATTTTTTTAACAAATGTAAAAATTCCTGGAAAATGACTTGTGGGTCCTGGGTTCCCCCTTATTCTAAACCCAGAGTCTCCCAGACGTTACAATTCAGGAGGTTTACAGACTCTATCGCCACCAGAAATACAAAACTAGGGTTTGTACACCGTGTGGACTTTTTCTTTTTAAGAGAAAGATTTAAGGCCATCTTGAGAAAAAAACCTGAAATCAGGAAAAATTCTCAGAAATCTCATGACTGATACCTTTAGACCGAGTAAAGGAATCACACCCAAGTTTACCATACAACCTGGGAAACGGCAGCAGAGGGATCACCTTAAGGTGAGATGCTACTTTTTGTTTCAAATATAAAAGTAATAAACCACAAGGGGAACTGACCGGGTAAATTTTGAATAATTTACCCGATCAGTTTCCCTTGTGATTTATTACTTGCTCTGACAAATATATAGAGTGATTGCAAGAGCAACATACCTGGCTATCCTGCATGCAAGCAATCCCTTCACACTCAGGCTCCTCAACATAGCGTTCCGTAACATTCACCACCCCACTATCGTCAAACATCCAAACAAACGTCAGGTTGATTCCCATGGCCACAGACGCCTGGAACTCCACCTCCTCGCCAACGAAGACCGAGACCGCCGGCAGGGAGATCGCTGATGCCTCCTCGATTGGCACGCAAGATGGGCCATCACCCTGGACGGGTCGCAGGATGATCTGGAGGTCAGCTGGCAGAGGTTGAACCACAGAGATGCTGGTGGCGCGGTGGAGGCTTGAAATGGGGTTGCTGATATCCACATCTTTTCAGATACAAAAATATCATATTTATTATAATTCTAAGTATCCTAATGTAGAACAAGGGGCTCGATTGAAGTTGGAAGTTTCCTGTCTTTAAGTAACATCCATAAACACAAAGGTAGGGGAGAAATTATGACCCTACGGTCAATATATTATGTCTCACTTGCGGGTGCTTGACACTTGGCAGTTGCTTCCTGTACAATGGCACTTATTGATGTTTTATCTCTTTTTTCCATTTTTCTTACATGTACTATTGTCAGTGGCAGATAACAATGCCACAACATGAACAAAAAGTCTACCTATACAAATAGAATAACCATGATAACACA
>CM021544.1:4292385-4308410 GCA_010994315.2 Pisaster ochraceus | reverse complement strand
TGGTACAAACTAAACTGAGCTATGTATCTGGAGGGGTGTGTAAACGGTTTGTCCCAAACCAAACTGAGCTATCTGGTGGGTTGTATACGGCTGGTACAAACTAAACTGAGCTATATATCTGGAGGGGTGTGTAAACGGTTTGTCCAAAACCAAACTGAGCTATCTGGTGGGTTGTATACGGTTGGTACGAACTAAACTGAGCTATCTATCTGGAGGGGTGTGTAAACGGTTTGTCCAAAACCAAACTGAGCTATCTGATGGGTTGTATACGGTTGGTACAAACTAAACTGAGCTATCTATCTGGAGGGGTGTGGAAACGGTTCGTCCAAAACCAAACTGAGCTACTTTCAAGATCTGTACAACCATGGTATACCACACAATGGGCAACCAACACAATGACCCACGGTCCGGCCAATCACAGTCGTTCTCCTTTGAGAAGAACCAATCAGAGCAGTCACTGACTCATACACTGAAACTTTTGAGTCCTTATAAATAGAGCATGGCATGTCTCACACTCCTCAGTCTTCTGAAGATGGCAGCCCAGTGGAGAGGAAATGTTCAGGACGGTCCCGAATTGGCAGAGGAGATGGACTGGTGTCAGGAAAGTCCTGACGGGAACGTGGAAGAGAGCATGGAATGGTTGGACGGCAACATCCATTTAATGACTGACTCAGTCACACCCTGTATGGTTGATGCAAAGGGGAAACCCTCACACGCTGCGAATGAGGCCACCCCATCTCAGCCAAGCACCACATCCTCTACGGAGCAACTGATGTCGTTGTGACGTGAGCTGTTGGGCCAATTTCTAGGCGAGCAGCGACACCAGGGGCAGCGACTGGTGCACTTGGAAGCAGCAATATTCAGAAACACTGCTCTGAAGAGCGGAGAATGCCACCATACCACAACACTGCTCCACCCAACAGACCGATGCCAACCAAACCTTTGACGGTTTCAACCCCGGCTGATGTTGAACAGTATACGTTAGGTATGGTACACAACCAAAACTTGACCCAATTGCACATTTTCAACTACACCCCCAAAATAAGTTTTTAACCCACAGGTCTAACAGGTCTTTTCCAATTGGAAAAATACTGCGAGGTAAAAATTCCAATTGGTAGAAACAAAGTCCAACTAATCCGAATTTAATTAAATCCAGCCTTCTGACTCCAATTGGATTTCTAATTATGGACTGAGTTGGTCTAAGATTTTATTCCAATCGGAAATTCAGTATTCCAATACAAACCAACTCCTATTATTGCAATATTTCCAACGTTGTGTATTGGCACAAAACCAATTGGACACAATTACAACATTGTTACAACATTGTACAACGATCGGAACCGTGGTGCCGTGTGCATAGACGTCGATTGGACTCTATCCCACGTCTACCCAACCCTGACAATTCGAGCTGTATGTTTCCCCACTCGCCTACGCAATGTAGTGTGGAAAATGGGGGAGATTGTTGTTTAATTCCGCGCAATTGGATCGATCCCGTGTTTTACACAAAATAATGTCCACGATTCCATCCGTGTTCAACGCGATGCGGAAAATTACGAAGTCCGAAATACATGTGCATGAAGTGTAGGCCCCCTAACGTTGTGGCAGTCACGTTGTCTTCCTGTTGTAATTTGGTACCATTAAAAACGTAATAAACAGCGTTTTATTTTGTATGTACCGTTAACTGTGTATAATTATCCTTTTCATCATTTTGATTCTCATGGAATAAGTTGGTTTGTGGCCAGGTTTGTATATAGGTTAGTTTTCTCAGTACAATATTACAATCGTGTATTTGTCGTTTTGTATTTTGGTATTATTTAATCTAGTATTTGCGTTGCGGCAGTCACGTTGTCTTCACGTTGTTTTTTGGTAACATCAAAACATCAGTTTTCCTTTACAAACCAACTCCCACCAACTCAATAGCAACTCAATCAAATTCTTTCCGAACGGGACATCCAATTGGAATGTATTGGACATTTTTGTAAGGGATAATATGGGCTATGTAGTGGGTGTGTATATGGAAGGTACAAAACTAAGCAGCGATGAATCTGGTGGGGTCCCACCTAACACAATACGTTGGGACAACATTGTACAAAAACGTTTTGGTCGATGGGATTACCAAAATTTCCAATTGGAACCTATTGCAATATTTCCAACGTTGTGCATTGGCAGAAAACCAATTGGACACAATTGGACTCAGTTGGATTCAGTTTGATTTTCCCCCACTTGACACAATTGGATATTTTCAACTACACCCGACAATTACCCACTGGTCTGGCAGCCCATTGTTCCGAAAGCTTAATAGTCCGACAGATTGATACCGGTTGAGCAAAAAAAAAAAAAGAAAAGTTTTTTACCCATTGGGCCGACAGTCCAAAAACATATGGGATCTATATTCCACTCCATTCGAGGGATTTGCAAAACTAATTCTAAATCTAGTTGGTTGCAATAATATTGGCGTTGTATTCAGAATCTGCAACTTATTTTCATGTACCTGTCTTAGCAGTAGCAGTGACCATTGGTAGGCCCACAGTGTTTTTTTTATCTGGGGTCTGTGGCCAAATGCAATTCATGTGAATACAGAGGAATCCCGCTCACTGATACCGGTGTCAGCTCAAGCTGCCTCTGATCAACTTAAATACAAATATATGTATTGGTGTTAGCTCTTGTGTAAGAGATGGGATTTTTTCCGCACCATCGCTTATGTATTTTTCATATTGTATAAAGTTCAAGTTTCGTTTTTGTGTTTGTCCAACCTTTTGATATATGCACATGTATTGAAACTTGTTGTCATTCAAATTTTGTGGATGAGGTTGCCTGTTGTATTTTGTTGTACAGTTACATGCCATTGAACATTTGGTATGATGTATGTGTATTGACCTTTTGACTTGTTGGGCTCTTGCATCTCTAAAGTTATGATTTTGCAGATGCTTTTATTCAGGTTTATATCCTGACTTGTCAAAGTTTGGTTCATGAAAATACATGTAGTAGTGATGTACTCGTATATTTATCCTTCGAAATCTTTGTGGTATGGGAATTTAATGATGCCTGATTGCATTTTAAAATTTGTTCCCTAAGAACGTGTAGAGTGACGGGATTGCAAGTTCCTAATTTTAGTGCAGTTGCTATGAGTGGAATATTTTCTCAGCAGTTTTGCAGTGGTGTTATTCAACTGTTTGTGCTCACCAATTTATAGTGTGTTTTATTATGACCTTTTGGAGTGAGATTTTGCGTCTGACACTTTCACCATGCATAGGCCTACTGCCAATTCTAGGACCACTTTTCAGGAAATGCTTGTTTTTGTATTAAATTCCTTACTCATATTGTTGTTGAGTCACCGTAAGTTTGAATGGTGATGGGTCCCTTGCTCCCTCAGGTGTAGATGTTATTTGTGGGTAGAATTGAAATAATTTGTCAACAAGCCTGATGTTGTTAAGTGTGGATTTTTGAAATTGGTTGTGTTGTCCAACGTTTTGTTCTCACAGTGTGGGTGAGACTGTTTATAATATACCACGCTTTTCTACCTTTTTGGATGCATACATTTTGTAGTGATTGATAATAATATATTTGCCTTTGTGCTTTCATCACTTAAAGTGAACTGTCAGCCAGTTGTATTTTATTTTCCATTGTAATCTATCTAAGCTTTGGTTAAATTGTTCATTTTAGATGTATAAATTGTTGCCAAAAAACCCCCACACTTAGGCCTATATCTGTACATAATATAGTAAGATCCAAGACAAAGTTGATTTGGTTTTGCATTTAAGAATGATTTTACAACCAAGTGCTGTCTAAATATTCCGAGTTTTTTTGCTTTAAAAGTATGTATAAACCAGTGTTAAAGGGTCTGTATACGTTTGGTAATCACCCTTAAAATTTATTGCAATAAAAACTTACTTGATTAGAAGTACAGCAGCTTTCGATAGTATAAAGCATTTGGGGGAAACATTTCTGCACTTCGAATTAATGTGGTTATGTAAAAAGAAATCAGTTTTTATGCCCCAAAATTTGAATCTGAGACACGTTACTGTCAAGAACGTTTCTCAGATGAGATTGTGTATTCCAATTAGGGATTATATCTTCCTGCGTGGATATATTATTCGCACCGGATTTTCGGCGATATCTCAAAAACGCAACCACCTTTTGAAATGAAACTTTCACAGGTTAGTTTTATTGTATTTGTTTAGGGTTTAAATTTAATCGAACGGTTCCATTACTTTGCCCTCTTACAAAATATATGAAGTCGAACGTTAATATATGTAGTGAGAAGTGCTCTCTTCACTCCATGGCAGTCCCCAAGTTGAATTGCTGCGGTTTGTTGTTCAGCTTTGTCAAGGAGAACCTTCTTGGTCTTCTTCAAAATTCATAAGGACTTCATCACCGTAACCTCTGAAGATGAATTTAGGCTGAAGTAGAAAATGAAACACTTTGTCGGCAACCTTCACAATACACCCCCTTTTTTTTTTACTCTTTCAGACTTGTGATTTTCCTTACATCACTTGCTCCGAGTCCCTGCTCCCTGATGACAACTTTCTTGCACTTATTGCAGAACGTCCCAGTCTTCGTGAAGCTGTGCGCACATGTAGCCTGCTTGTTTCAACTTACTTTTGAGAACGTTCCTCTTCTCCTTGCACATCTTGCGGAGTTGTAGTTTCAACAACTGTCGGCACAACTGATTTCGCAAGCTCCGGGTTCTTCGATAGCACTCTCTTGGGCTGAAAAAAAAGAACACAAATGGTAAAAAAATATTTTTTTATAATCTTCCCAAGTTATATCATGTTTTGTGAAACATCTTTATAGGCCATATTATTCCTTCAAAAATATTCTTAAATGTAAGGTTTTAACAAAACGTTTTTGTTTGTTTTTTCGGGGGGTGGTTGATTTTTAGACTATCCGGTTGAAGTGTTAAGTCACCAGACAAAATGAAATTTCTTTAATGGGTTTCGTATGAAACTCACCAGGTTTGAGAAAACAAAACAAAACTGCCAACAAAACTGCAAAATGTTAATAACAAAGGAAAATACATGCAAAACCTTATTTAGAAAGAACAAAAACAGACCTTAAAAGTTGAACAAAAGTCACCTAACTCAAAACTGAACTCTTCGGTCGTCATGCACCATTTTATTTTATTTACATGTACATCATGCTGCCAATTTGTAACTCACAAATCCTGAACAAGCACCAGTGGAATCAAACCACTCACATCCGCTCTCATGGTAGTATGTACAAGAAAATTGCTGCTACACCAAGAGACTGTGTATCAATCTGAAGTGCTTTGTATTAAATACAAAATAGTGAGTAATAACAGAACAATTTGAAAAATACATACTTATGAACATACAATTGTGTTTTGTTTAATACTTCTATAATTATTTACAAATTTCAGTGGATGAGCATCGTAGTGCTGCAGAGTAGGAATGATCAGCTGATGTTGATTTGCCACCTTCTTTCGTCATGCAAGTCATGTGAAATCTGCTTTTGTGAGACTTCCTCAGTTTGGATACTCCACGGTGAAGAAAGATGGTTGGAACAGCAGTCTGCTTTAACTTTCGGTCTGTTCGTCGGGGTTCAAAGTGCACCTACAAACAATTTGATCAAATATAAAAAAAACCAAAACAAGTTTACCCCCTCAAGACAGACTAGTTGAGTGTGGATGGCTACAACTAACAATTCGGCACATGTATAATTTTGAACACCACCTCCTTGCCCCAGAAAAAAAATATATCAATAAAAAATCTGAAACTCTCCCTTGTTAACCCATAGACTGATTATAGATGCCCCTTATTGGTTTTAGGGCATGCTCTGATTTACCCAAATTATGCGATGCTACATGTACATCATAATAAAAGACAACACTTAAGAAAGATGGTGTTGCAAGTTGCATAGGCCCTATGTGTTACATAAAACAATGTCTTTAATTTAAACAAATTATTTTCAAATGTTTACTTATTAAGTTATTGACATGTTTTGTTATTGAGTCTGTATTTAGTGATTTTTTTCAATTATGTTTTCAATTATTGAAGACCCATAAGCTCTTCCTTATTTGCCCATAACGTTAAATTAGATAAACAGTTTCTAAGTACACGTAGTCAGTTAGCATGGTTAGTGCTTGTTAAATTTAAAATCGTTTATGTATATACCTGTACAAATTCTAGCACTGTAAGAAACTATAGTTAACCATTTTATTCATTTATCATATAATCACTATTTTTGTAACGTGTACCATCGGGGACAAAAGTTAATCTGAATGAATAAAAATAAATCGACAGGATTGACCAACCATGGACTATTACTAATTTCGCCGATGGTTTGCTTATTTCTAACGACGTACTATAATACCAGTACATAAACCCAGGCCTAGACCAAGCAGCAGTAACTGGGGGTGCTGTACTCCTTTACAAAAATGCTTTTTGACGAACGCAGATTACATGTCATGTTTTATTTTAAGGAGTACAACGCCCCACAGTTATACGTTTTACTGGGTCTAAAGCCACAGGCTCTAACTTTACCCCACAAAGGCATGGATTTGAGTTTGGATGCCAGCTGCTCCGCTTCACCTTAACTTCCCAAACTTTTCTCTGCACGTTTTCTCGTGGAAGTCGATACAATTTCCGGCCCTATAGTATTATTCGTAGAAGGAAATTTGTGTACAAAGTCTGTGCAGGGACAAAGGAAAGAACAAAAGAATGCTCCACAAGGATGCATTTTTAAGAATGGGTGTGTGTGATTTCATAGTCACTACCTTATGCAGACCGAGGACAAAACAGAAAAGGGAACACAAAGGGTCTCCATGGGGGAATTCTAAAGACTGGGTTGCTCCACAAGGAACTTTGTGTACACAAGTCTATGGGAGGTTCTTAACTACAGGGACAAAGGAAAGAACAAAAGATGTCTCCATAGGGATGCAAAAAATAGAATGCGTGTGTGGAAAAGCTCTGCTAGTTCGTCGTTTTGTTGTTTGCTACTTTTGTTAACTGTGTTCTTTGGACCGAAAGAGGCGCCCATCAACTACGTACGTGACCCCCCAAAACTGGCTTTATGTCATACGGTGACATATCAAAAGCACGGAACACCCTTCGTTTAACGTAAAAATCTACTTCATTTGTCTCCTTCCTGCTCTAAACAGTCAAGTTCACCAAAAATATTAAGCCCTTCAACAAAAATGTGAAAACTTAAGTTCACTTGAGGTAAAAATGTAAAGATCTTTGAGAGGTAAAATCGGTATTGACCTCTATATTGCGCACGCCGCGCACTGACTGGCCTCTGGAAAGGTTTTCGCGAGTGAGCTTGTGTGTGGAAGTTATGCAATCGCTGTTCTCCCCCATGGAGAACAAGCTACCAGGCATAGTTATTATAGCTCCATGGTTATACAAGACGGAAAAAATTATTTTAACCTTTTCACACTTACAAAGCCCAGAGCTTCCCAGATCTAACCCTCTGACATAACCCTCTGACAAGTGCTACCATCTGTTCAGTTCCTGTTCTTTGGCGATAGCGAACGGGACGGTTGGAGGGGGGCCGCTGGAGACCCCACCCAGAACCCAGCTCGGACGAGACCAGTCCCCCAGGTACTCCACCTGTAGACGACGCCCATGGGATCGTCGTTTCCGTGACGGTGAGTCTCTTCATGGGGAAAGACGTCTTAAGGACAGAAACGACTGAGAACGTTTATCCTTTGTGATGGCAAAGTTGAGACTAGCCTTTTCTCAAGGCCTTCGTGGCTCGGACAGCTTTGTTAAGCCGATCCCGAGCAACTGTATGGAAGGGGAGACTATACGCACGCGAGTGGCAAAGCCACGAGGGCCTTTACCAACTTGTTTGCGATTTCTAGTGTTTTTCTTTAGAAATCGAACAAATTGGGGAATTGGGCAAATCTCGTTAGTGAACCCAGCTCCGAGAACGACGTAGCGGACCCAACGCCTAAACCAGAGACTGCCGAACCCCCCCCCCCCCACCAACGTAGCAGAGCAAAGAAAGAACTGAGGTAAACCAAAACCAACCCAGGAGAATAGAGGACAAAATACCCAAACAGACCCCAACGAGACCAACGAGGAGAGAATTACCAGAAGAGAATTACCTATGTATGGCACCCCGAACAAACTTTGACTAATAGGGAGACCGCCGACATATAGGGCTGGATAGCTCAGTTGGTAGAGCGCCGGTACGTTAATCCGGAGGTCGTTGGTTCAAGTCCCACTCCAGAGTCAGTTTTTCTTTGTTCAGACCCAAATTATTAAAAAATTTACCCAGTCAGTTTCACTTGTGGTTTATTACTTGATATTTTATAAATACTATTGTACTTATATTTTGTGCACAACAACTGTGGGTAACCGATTTGTTTAACACATACCAACGGGTGTGAGAGCTTTAACAGGGTCAGAGAAACTTATAATCACAACACAGCACCCGCTGCCAGAGGCCATCTATGTTTGGTCATCACAATGCGGACTTGGAATACATAATTAAACAAAAAGAACAACAAAAACAAACGAATAAACAAACAGTACACATAAATGTCTTCGCAAGTAGAAAGATACGTTTTCTTCACATAGCTTCCCAGAGGGTTTGGAGACCGTTCAGTCCGGCGTCTGCTTTGTGTTTTTTTATTACTTTTTTAAATATTGGTTTGTATCTTTAAAAAAAAATATGTATAAACCAGTATTAAATGGTCTGGGACGTGTGGTAATCACTCTTAAAATCGATGGCAATAAAAACTTACTTGACGGTTAGAAATAGAGCAGCTTTCGATAGTATAAAGCATTTTGAGAAACATTTCTGCACTTCAAATTAATGTGGTTATGTAAAAAGAAATCAGTTGTTATGCCCCAAAGTTTGAATCTGAGAAACATTAGTGTCAGAAACGTTTCTCAGATGAGATTGTGTATTCCTATTGGGGATTATATCTTCCTGCGTGTATTTTTCGCTCCGGATTTTTGGCGATATCTCAAAAACGCGAACACCTTTTGAAATGTTGTGTCTTTTGCCATGTTCTTTCTAATTTAAAATCAAATCAAATCAAATCAGTTCCAGGTTACACTAATGAGTCGGCGGGTTGGTTTTACAACGTAGAGGTAAATGACTGAATTTTAGTTCAATTCAGGGTTGAACAGTTTACTAAGAGCGGTTTACTATGAGCGGGATTGGAACCTGCGACATCCGGATTAGAGCAACTCTATGAAATTGGACCCTGTACATGTGAAAACAAAGTCTCATCCCATGGGTCTGGGAGTAAGTTATGGTAAAAATGTGGCTCATAGAAGTGAACCTCATCTGCAGACCGGCGACGTTCGTACACACAAGATTCAATTTCATGGAGCAAAAAAAACCCAACAATCAGAGTATAAGGGCCTTGTCACACGAGGCAACTTTTACAGGCAACTTGGAGGCAACCAACTGCAGTGCATTCTACAGGACCACTTCGGTAGCACATGAGTCATTTTTTAAACAATGTCTTACGATCCCTAAGAAAAAATGTGTGAACATTTAAATGTGAATGCCTTTTCTTCATGGAGATTGCCTGGAACTGGTTGCCAGTAAATTGCCTCGTGTGACATCGGCCTTATGACTACTGAGGGCGCCCTGACTGATTAGTGGGTTGGTAACCCTTTCTCGCGGCTGTGTCTTTGGTCTTGTCTTGATGAGTTGTAATAAGTATTTCAATTAGATCTCTACTACTTGTTCGTTTTACCTTGCTCTATGGTTTTACCTACGGAACTACTGTGCAATGTTTATAAACACCACGGCCTGAAGAATCCGTGAATTTTCCCAAAGAATTTTTAAATCACTATGAATGATTTAGAGTCCAAACAACATTTTAATTTTGTGTACAATAGTAATACAGTACGCGGAGGAGTTATAAAGGTTAAAATTAAAAGTCCACCGTTATGAGAACTAGAAGCGCCTTATTATCAGAAAATAATTGAAATCAAACTGTTTATACAGTAGGCAAGCTACATTTCAAATTTCGCAAAGCAATTGTTAAAGTAAATGATTTGTCCCATCTTAGAGAACTACGTTTTTGTGTATGAACATTGTAGGTGATCAGTCGAATCCCAGGTAACCTCTTGTCTCGCTGGTTTTCAGAATGCATTCAGTGCAAAGTAAATACAGACACTTAGACAAGTACCGGGTACCAGTGGATTTGTAAATGTCATGTCAAAACGAAGGATGAGTGTCGCTCTTCTTGAGGCCGAGAAACATCTCACCATCGTAAATTAATCAGTCGTTTGGATGAAAGAGTTGAAACATTTTCCCAGTTTAACGTCCCTTCTCTAATGTAAGAGTGTCTCCCTGAAGAACCATGCGTGTGCGTGAGTCTGTCTGTTACATTACCACATGATTTTGTAGCTAAGTGCTATATTGGACATTGGTAAGTTGGTAAACATTTTGTTGACGAAGTTCAGGTGCTTGTTTGTGTACACATAATTATTACTTATGTTGGCATGGAAGTGGACTTCATTTCTCCAGCGAATTTGTTCATATTTGTACCAGCAGATGTTGGAAGTATTTGTTAACATATTCTTTATATTTGTGTAATAAGTAATGTCCGGAATTCCAATCTGCTGTGCTGGGTTTTATACAGAATCATTTAGAAGTTTATTTTATCCTTGGATTTTGGAAATTTTGGATGACTTTATTTCAGAAAATAAAATAAAAATGACTTTTCTGTTGTAGGTTTTTTAACTTACTCCGTGTGTAAAACAACTTGCACACATGCCCACAATATTTATCTAAGCAACCAGGCATGCAACAGGGTGCTTTTGTCATCATGCTTATTTATGTTGCGCATTTGAACACTTGGACACCCATGGACATATTTGTTATTTGCGGACAGAGGGCTCAAATTTAGTGCCGGCTAATTTTCTGATCGCAGACAAAGCAAAAAAAATGCTGGGAAACGCAGACCACATTGCAATCACGATGTACACAACGCAGGATGTACACTACGCACAATCCCGTGGGACACACAAACAACCACGTCGTTCTCCAATTGACAGGCTTGTAGTTTATGTTGTCTCATTACTACGACAATAAAAGCAAGAAACATAGAACGCTATAGGGCGTTTCAGAATAATGCAATAGCACCAGAGTAAACGCCCTCTATCGGTGCATTAGACAATAGCATACAAAACCAGTTACAAACGCCTTGACCAAAAACTTGACGTGATTGACTTGGGAAAACCAATTATTCCCCCCGATATTGCAATAAATTTTCACTGGTGCGCGTGCTAAAGCCATATATACAGCATTGTCGCCGCTGGTCCGCGTGCAAAGTCTTGTCGACAGCATGGTCTGCGGAGCACAGTTCCATGGAATTTTAGCTTGTTTGCATTACGATGCACGAAAAGTTATCAGTGAGTATATTTGCCAGATATTGTCAGGAATGGATACTAAAATGAAACCTGATGTGTTTTGTCATAAATACTAGAATTTATTGTTGGCTTCTGATGACAAAACAACTAAATATTCAGCATTTTCTGTCAAATTTAGTGTAGGTCGGTAAAGCTTTTAGCAAGGCAAAGTCCCGGTCGGTAGCTCTGAGTTGCCGGCAGGCCCGGCAGGCGACTGGCGCCGATCGATGTGGCGACAACCCTGTTTCCAGACCCATGAAAAGTGTACTTAAGGACATGAAGAATACATTAAAAAATGTCCATGGCTCATGGAAATTGAACCGTGCCTTTTTATATTGGTTAACCTTCGTATTGTCTTTGTTTTTTTCCTTCTTAGTTAAAAAAAAAACAAACCCCAAAAACCAAGAAGAGTGTGAACATCGTAAACTGACAAAACTGTATAGCGACCACCGGTGATTTAGATACTGCAAAGAAGTCGGAAAGATGCAACCATGGCGTTGGCTATACCCTTAAGCCAAGCTAACCCATCCAACATCGTGAGGGACAACCACCTGCCAGGGCTGCGTGCAAACGGCATTGTGCTACCGGAGATGGACTCCCTGGTCGCCCCGCAGAAAACCAGGCATGTGCCGAACCACCTTCTGGACACACGTACGTAAACTTCCACAATGTACTTATCAATGCTCACAGACTGTGCAAGTATTCCCGCGTATTATAACATCGATACCCGATTAAGTGCACAAGTTTATTTCCTTAATTAAAGCATAAAAAGCAATGTACATGGAGCCAAAGTGGTTCATGAAAATGTTTGAATATGTGCGAGACTTCCACAGTCAAATGCAGGCATGGCAGGATGGGTAGGTGTAGTACACCAAAATAAAAACTTACTTTTTGGGGGGGGGTTAGATTTGTATATAAATTATGTATAATTTGTCTGAAATCACCAGTTGATGTTTTAACCCCCTTGCTATGAACACTCATCCACTGTGGTTTGGAATGAGAGATAAACTGTGCTGGCCTGCAGTTTCATAACTTGTCACAAATGCATAGCCTGCATAATACAGGGTATAGTTCTAGTGCATTTCTGTGCACTGTTGGGCATCATACACAACCGATCAGTGCAGTCTAATGGTTTCAAATGGTCGCTCAACTCAATGCCAAGTCAATACCAAGATTTGGAATGCAGGGCTTGAATTTGACACTGGACCGCCGGCCCGAGGCCAGTGATTATAGTCTCGGGCCAGTAAACTCATGACCTGACAAGTCTTGTGTTTTTCAATTAATTAATAGCCAACTGTGTAATATCTTTAAAAGAAAGAAATGATGTTCAAATGTTGACCTTGAGTCTGGTATTTTTACAATTCCGTTGGGTATCAAAATACTAACCCATAAGACAAATTGATAATCTTGTCTTGACAGTGCTTGTTGAACTAAAAACAATTTACACATTAAACTGTGCAGAAAGTTCTTTTTCATGAAGACTTCAGTCTTGTGAACTAAACTCTGGTCCGGTAAACACTTTGAGCTACAAGCCCTGTGGTCTTGTGGCCCTGCGGTCTTGTAGAGTTTTACCCCATCTTCGAACCCTGGAAGGGTACATGACGTTACGTGGAGCCGACAAACTCACTGCTGCAATTCTGTTCTAACAGGCTGAATTTTGTAATTATTGTCTTTCCCGGCTCAGAAATGTTCCACAAGGTTTCGCACAATTCAGTCGTCCAAGCCGAACCCTCTGCGATTCACTTCACAGGATTTGAGCCCGGTAAAGTCCACAAACAAATACTGGTGAGTTAATTTGCAACCGGACGTTTGGTCAACTGTATGTGGTCATAATCTCGTCGGTCTCCTTAGGTACAGGAAGCAGAACAATCTGGGCCTAATTTCATGGAGCTGCTTAAAGCAGGGAAAAAATGCTTTTAAAAAAAGTTTCCACTGAGCACCTTTTAGCAGAAAACCAGTCACAAGTTGTATATGGGATATGGTATTTTTAATTGGTAATCTATTTCTGTTAATGAAAATTTGTTTTTTGCTTAGCGACTAGTTCGGCTTAAGCAGCTCTGTAAAGTTTCCATGTGAACATGCTGAATTGATTTTTTTTTTGCAGGCGGGCTGTATGGTGTGTTTATTGGACACTAGCACATGGGAAACAATGAGGTGCTCTTCATAAAAAAAAAGGAAGAAATGAAATTGTTCCCCTCCATTGGTGAATTCTAGGCCTAACGTCATATTCTTGAATTTCTTACAAGTTGAACAGCATTTGGATTTGTCAGTTTTTGTTTGGTCGGAAAACCCCTGGATCATGTCTACCTACTTTAGTCTGATTTCCCAATTTGTTTGCCCTTGGGAAAAAATCGGAAACGTTGTCAGGCCTTGAACTTCGCTCTTGAAGGAGCACAGCAATTTTCCTCTGGTTAGGGGCACTCTATGAGGACAATTAAAATTTGTCTTGGAACTTTGCAAAGGGCACCACAGCAAAAGCACAGGGCACCTCAGCAAAAGCACAGGGCACCACGGCAATTGCTGTGGGTGCCGTGGGTTAATTCAAGGCCTGCATTATTACAACTACAAAGGCCTAAAAAGTCTATTAGAGCATACACCATGTGTACGCTGTACATAGGTCAGCCCTTGTACTTAACAAAATGTTCCGACTATTTTCAAAGGACCAAATATCAAGCCTGCTTTTAAAGTTGCTTTGATGTCCCTTTCTGAAATGATTTTTTTCAGCACCTGATCAACATCTCGTCGGAGTGTCAGAACATGCACATTATTCCCCCCGCGACGCGCTTTTTCAAAGCCTGGTACACAAAACGGGATCGCCTGGTACCCGGCATGGCCATCGATGTCGAAGTGGAGTTCAAACCGGACGAGTGGAGATACTACTATGATTGCATCCGAATTCACTGCAAGGTCAGTCGAATGCCGGGAAACCTGTTGATTGGTAACCCCCTGAGCATCCCTAACCCACCGCCCCCCCCCTAAAAAATAAAGCATTTCAATGACATGATTCTGTCGGACTGAAGTGTACTGGCAGTAAACTGCTCATCCCTTGCATGGGAGGCAGGCACACCACCACCATAGTCAGTGTCTAGCAGTGTGGGTCCCGAGTTAACCATAATATGGTTTTGAACTTTGTTAGGGCCATGTCACACGAGGCAATTTACAGGCAACCAGTTCCAGGCAATCTACATTTCAACGTTCGTATATTTTTCTTGGGGATCATAAGACATTGTTTGAAAAATGACTCCTGTGCTACCAAAGTGGTCCTGTAGCGTGCACTGCAGTTGGTTGCCTCCAAGTTGCCTGGAAAAGTTTCCTCGTGTGACAAGGCCCTTAGAGTGAGGGAAAACACCCTAGGTTGGACTCCTATTCCAAAACGCTGGACATCTTCCCAGAGATGTTTGAAAAGGAGAATTCGCTGTAAAACCTCGACACGTCCGCCAGCGTTCTTCCCTAACAGTTGTCCACTGGACAATCGCTAATTGAAATACCAGAGGACCAGTCAAAATTCTCTCAAATTTATCCCGCTGGCTAGTTCAGCGTTGGAAATGATCCCCATTTGTTATGAAAAAAGTGCTTGTGAAAGAGCTGGCGGACTAGTCAAACCACGGGCTTACTGGTCCCTCTGGTTAGACACTGAAAATTTTAACGACAAACCCTGTACCGTCTCTGTTACTTATGATCCAATGAAGTCTTGTGTTTAATGTCGTTGCAGGATGATGACAACTTGTTAGTTCCCATCCACGCGTACCCGACGGTGAGCACGGCCGAGTTCCCCGACGTCATCAAGTTCCCTCCAGTTCCGATCTCAGAAAGGTGAATGCTTGCTATTAATCCTATGTCGGGTCTGGAGTTCCGTCTTCGAGGGGGCAAGTCCATTTGAAGTTTGCAAAGGGCACATCCGTTGGAAAATGTTTAAGTCTATGGGAAACACTTGAAGGAGTGCCCAGGCCAAGACCAGGGCGATGGATGCCAAGGCCTCTTCGAATTTCCGGTCTATATATATTTGTCTATAATAATGGGCACTAGAGTCTTCCTGAGAGCGAAGTAGTTACAGCAGGCCTTTGGGACCGTATGATTCAGATCGGACATTGCTCAGCATCTATTACTAGTTACCAGAGATTTTCTTGTGTACTAAATAGTAGTTCTCCCCTCTCCTCCCGCCACAGTCGGTCGAGAGTCATCGCCCTCCGGTGCTCTGCTCCTTTAGACTTTGAGTTTCAGCTGTCCTGCCTCCAGCCCCACCCGGCATTTGTTGTCGAGCCGATGAGCGGCATTGTCCCGGCCAACGGGGAGGTGAACATCACCGTGACGTTTTCCCCGACGGAGTTCTGCACGGCGTTGATGAAACTGCAGCTGACGACGTCGCAGTTCAACTCTACGCCCCTTGTGTGTCTGGTGTCCGGGTCATCCGCACCGGGACTTGCAGAGTAAGTGTGTGTGGTTTTGTTTGCTAAAGGGTCTGTATACGTTTGGTAATCACCCTAAAAATGAATGGCAATGGCAAAACTTTCTTGGTTAGAAGTACAGCAGCTTTCGGTAGTATGAAGCATTTTGAGAATCATTTCACTTTGAAGTAATCTGAGATTGTGTATTCCAATTACGGATTTTTCTTCCTGGCGTGGACACAAACCGCTCCAGATTTTTGGCGATATCTCAAAAACACGATCACCTTTTGGAATG
>CM021544.1:4247508-4257756 GCA_010994315.2 Pisaster ochraceus | reverse complement strand
GGTCTACCTTCTCCGTTGGACTCCATTCTTGATGCTGTGTTCACGGTATCACCGAACAGACAGTATCGGGGCATTTTCAGACCGACCACTCCAGCCACGCAAGCTCCTACAAAAATGTACACTCAGAATTTTACTTCATGGTGTAATGTTGCATTGGGGATTAAAATAATTATAGTAAGGCGTTATTGTATACACAAATTAATAAGTGACCCAAACAGGCATCTCTGCTGTGGTCGAAAAGTTCAGACATCTCCTCCAGAGCGTAGGGCTTGTGGTGCGTTTTTGCCGTAGATAACCAACAACTGTTTCGGTTGAATTAGCCATTGGTTTAATAATCACAAGTCAATGACCGAAGCAGTTGTTGGCTACAGCCGCAAAAACGCACCCCCTCTTCTTGAGATATCCCTGCTGCAACAAAGCAAAGTATTTGAGCAAGTTATGATAAAATTATGGGACACTGGAATGATACACTTACCAGAGTGCACCCCTGCCCTGAGTCGAAGATTCCACTCCGGTCTGTGTCTGACTTTAAACGTGCCCACTGCATCCAGTAAGGCGAGCGCCATGTTGCCAATCTCCCGCGCGTGCGCAGTGCCATTGCGGATGGGCAGACCCGAGACCACCATATACGCGTCTCCAATTGTCTCAACCTGATTGAAATCACATTGTTATCCAATCAATCTAAATGTGTTACGATTATTTATTGATTATCTCGAATACAGATCCCGGGGTAGACTAAAACCGCGCGGGTCAGCATTAACTCTTCTCCCGGTCAACCGGACGAGCGTCTCTGGTAAAGGTGTTTTTCCACTCAAACCCCACGTCGCTCTGATCAAATTAATAGACTTTGAAATGCTCGCCCTTAATAATTCGAACCTCAATATAACTTTCGGGAATCTTTGCAATTTTGAAAACATAAACGCGCGCTTTATTGTGTCAAAATGATTGATCACCCACTAGACTTGCACACAGTCCATACGGGTCCGTGCTGTCACAAAGTTGGATCTCCACTCAAACCCGAAGCCGGGTATTTTTCTGACCATGGACTTATGCAGGTCTAAAATTTGTTGGTTTTTGAATTGTACATTATTGTATTATTCAAGTTCTTCATTAAGGTGCTCGCCTCTTTAATCAAGTGAAGAAATGTTTGTCTATACTTCCCCTTAAGGTCGGACCAAAACACAATCCGTCCTAGGAAAGGGAACTCAGAAAACATAGACCCACCAATTTTTTCTTTAAAAAAAATATGAAAATAACAAATAAAAGAAATTAAATATTACGTAATTATACTCACCTTGTAAACATCGAAGTTGTCAATGATCCCATCGAAGCACGTGTACAAGTCATTCAACAGTGCTACGACCTTATTGGAATAGAAAAAGGTCAACTTCTTTGAGTAAAAACCCTGAAGATTGTCAGAGCATACTGATCGAAACGTCGAGTTGTTTCACAAACGTTTCCCGTCAGAATCCTCACAACTCATACAGATTATTTTTATCAAATTGTATGTACATGGTATTACCACAACCCTCAATAGAATGCTAATAAAAATTATTGACAAATTTCCTTTTTTTCTGGAAACAATGGCCATTTCCACAAAGCTGCTAAGCAGGAAATGATTTAAGTTTGTTAAATAAGCATATAGCTTGGGGACCAGTCAAGGGCGATGGAGACTGCATGACAATTTGACTGGTGATAATCTATTGTTGTTTTTACCATAATGTTTCCGTGCGTGCGAAACAATTTCTTGCTTAAAATGGCGTCATAAATTAGACCGAGGGTTAAAGTATTACGAAAGCTTGCTCAGCACAGAAAAATGTTGCTTAGAAGAAATAGATTAACCTGCCGACATTTCACAAGGTTTAACCCAAAAAGATTTGCTAAAATGCAGTATTTCTTTTCTTCAGCTTTATACAAGTCGACTCAGATCACAGATTACTTACCTGCATTGGAGTACTGCCCGACGACAGCTCAGTGAAACCAACGATGTCACTGAAGAAGATTGTGACATTTTCATAAGCTTCGGGCTGGACTACTGATCCCACTTTCAGTTGGTCGGCAACGGATCTAACAATGATACGGAGACAAATATCATCAACTTGCTGACCTCTTCTAAAAAAAAAAACACGGCAAAAAATCGCCCTGCAGAGAAACAGGTGATAAGAGTTTATCCATGGAGCCTCCAGACACACTTATGTTGAGACATAAACAAATAAACTCTTGATTGGAAGAAACAGGCAACAGAAACAGGTCTCTTTTTAAAGAAGGACGAGTACAGCCTTGTCCGAACGATAGCTTAATAATTAATCGACCAACACACCACTCATTTTGTACAATCGCTTGCATGACGTGACGAGACCCAAACGTAGCTTCCTCGCGACCATCACTTGGTGGCGCACTGTTTTATGAAGCAGACGTATTCTAAAAAATACTCTAAAATGGCTGAAGGCTGAAGTTCCCAACATAGTAACATAAACTCACTTAGGTAAGACCTCGTACAGGAGAGTCTCTGCCCGCTTCTTCTCCTCCAGAAAAGCAGAAGTTCTTTCATCCACGAGGTCCTCCAGATTGCTGGCGTAGTTCTCCATCCTTGTCAGCAGGTTGTCCATGATACCCCCTAGCACGCCCCTGTTGTGACGTTCGAACCGAAACAAAAGTTTTACAAGTTTCTGCGCAGTGTTATGCTGCTACTAAAATGTGACGTCATTCCACCACATAACACTCATACTTTACACACACAGCTTGGTTCAAACCACAATTAGGAGCTCATAAAACAGTCAAATGGTTGCATTGGATGATTCACAAAAGCAACTAACTTTCGGTTCGTGTTTTCATTTCCATTATTTGTTGCCCTTTAGTAGTAAAAATACCAGCGCCGAAAAAGACAAGTGCCGAAGAATGACACAAAACGAGACTAATACGAAGATAAGAATTTGTTTTTATTTATTCCGAACTCACACTTATTCTAGTCTTTTACCGAGCTGGATGTATACCGGCTCATTGAGTCAAGACTACGGGTGTGTAATGCAACTTTAATGAAGGCGAACGTACTTGCATATTTTCTTCATACTGGCCAATAATTCTTTTACGCTAGGGCGCTGGTCCGGATTCTCGTTCCAACACCATGCCATGATAGTGTGCATTTCAGGCATACATGCGTCGGTTGGCACAAAAGGTCGAAACGGCTGATTGCTTGTGCACTCCACTTTGCCTAGAACATCTGAAACATGAATGATACATTTGATGTCTCCTTTTTATACTATAAAGTAATACACATTCAAGTTTAGAATCAAAGTCATCCTTCATTGTTGCAATAAACATTACTCGCACTGATCAACCGCATTATCTACTGCTTAGGCAGTGTTCGAAGTGGTGGCTACAGCTACGTCTACGGCTAGATTTCGCGTCATCATGCGTTAAAGTGTGTCAGACTTCCTAAGCAACAGTTGTAGTCGTATCTGTATCCGCCAATTTGGATAAACGTTCTCACAGTGCCCGCCCCCCCCCCCCACAAACAAACAAAACAAACAAAAACACACGCCCTCTTGCGTTACAGCTCAACCGCTTTATTCTTGGTTCACCTTTGATGTCCATATTTTTTACAATCCTCTCGGTGTAGAACGGTTCCTCCCTCGTGATAACCTCTTGCATGATGATGCCCACGGCATAAATGTCGCCCTCTTTCGTCGGTACTCTATCGGGGCTCCTAAGGTGCTCAGGAGACTTCCACAGCATCCCTGCAAAAGTGAATTAATTTTGTCCAATCAAAATGATTGCGAAATCCTACGAAACTATCGAACCGTTTGATCTTTCTGGGCTCACCCTATGGTTCTGACGATTGAGACATGAGGTCTAAAGCTAAAGGTCGTGGGTTTGTTACTCGTCCAATGTGTCTGTGTGTTTTTTTAACACGACAGATTTCGGAAATGCATGTTTAACTACTAATTTGTTCTAAGAATTTCTGTGCAAAAGAGGATTAATTATTAGCCGTCTGACCCGCACCATGCTCCCGGCCGCCATCTCGGTCGTAATCCCTATATGCAATTATCAATGGTGAATACCGATTTTCAATATGCCGAATAAGGCTCTGACTATTTTGCACTTTGCCAAGTCGCAGCCATGGTACGAATTAAGCAGCTGTGGCTGTGGCTGCTGGCTGCGGTGTCAACGTTTAAGGATGACTCGGCGATCTAGCCCTAAGCCACTGCGAAGCCATTAATTCGGACGCAGCCTCAGTATCGATTGACATTTTTGGGAAAAAAATCCAAGATGAGTGCTCCATGGTAAAGGGACGATAGCACGAAGTCGTATTTGGATAGAATCTAGGAATTGTTGAGGGATCAGGTCGGCTCAGTGCTTTCCTCTGGAGACCCCGGTTCGAATCCCGCCCCATCAGACTGGAACCTTGCATGTGAATTGGGGTTTCAGTCCCTGTTTGTGTGGGTTTCCCCTTAGCATACTAGCAAAACCTGCCTCCAATGGTTAAACGAGCACTACCTTTTAGTTCAACCTGTTCACCGCTGTTCTCGGATGGACGCTCCCGGTGCCCGTCATGCAGGCCGAAGTCCGTCAGCTTGACGACGAAACGCGCATCCACCACGCAGTTAGAAGAGCGCATTCTACCGTGGACTCCCCCGATCTCGTTCCGGTGATGGAGAAATTGCAGGCCCTGTGTGGGTGTATACGTGCGAAAACCTCATTTCGAACTCTCGAGAGATAATGTCAAACTAATTATTTACTGCCGCGGTACTCAGACAAAAACATCTTTTGCGGTTATCAAAGACAGATAACTCCCACAAAATGGTATAGTGTTTGGTTCCTCGTTTATCGTGGTAACAAATTAGTTTCTTATCAATATCCTCTCATAGCAACTCTATAAAACTTGTCAATAAATACTGATTTCAAAGCCGAGTTTAGTATACTTTCTGAAACAAACATTGAATATCAACATGAGGGCTCGCATACTCCACATGAGAAATCCCCGCTATTTTTTCCCACAAGAAAAGAGTAAAACTAAGGAGAAAGGACACAAATATTTTGAACTACCCATACTCTAAAGATCCCAAACTGGAGGAGAATGCAGCCAACAAGCGCATTTTTATCTTCATTAATTTCACAGAGCCCCTGAGCGGGCCCCACCCCTCGCGTCATCGTTGACAGTTTCGCGCTGTACGTCTGCCACTTTAATACCAATATCCTGGAGATCGTACACACCTGGGAATGAGGTTGGCGCTTATCCACGTCTGCCTCAATCGCACAACTCCATAGCATTTTTATTTGCCAACTAACAGTGTTTGCACGCATGCGTGGGTCCAACTAGCATATTTAACGGGAAACGCTAAAAATGAATCTAAGCCTGTGATTGAAAAAACAAAAACACAGAAATAAAGACATGGACATGACCTTTTACCTTGATGACGTCAATCAGCAGAGAGCTCTTGAAGTCCCAGTCCAACTTCAAACATTCATTTTCAAGAATATCCTACGTGTAAAACAAATTATTACACACTATCTTTCTTGAAATGACTTTTTGGACGCAATGTTTAGAACCTGTCACCTGGGTTATTTTTAAGTACATTTATAGGTAACATCATTTTGATGATCGATGTAAGGCATGGTGTACCAAATAGTGTGTCCACTCTTCATTGTGTGCAATTTGAATTTCACGAGTTCTTTAGATGATTTTAGAGGGGAGGTACTGTTGTACAAGAGGAACAATTGTGTGTTCAAGTATGGGCACAATGACATGGTATAGGTATTATAGTAGTTAAACACAAACTATTATTTTATATTTCAACTTTGTTCTGCTCGTGTACTAAAAAAAAGGGTCCCCACCTGCAGACTTCCCTTCGGGCAGTACTCTGTCACGAGCAAGCGTTTGTTCACACCGGGCCCGTCCACGCACACACCAACAAACCTGACAATGTTGCCGTGTTCAAGACGTCTCAACTGACAGTAAAAATAAAAAATAAATATAAACAAATGAGGCAAAGAAAGAAATAATAAAAACACATAGAGACGCTTCTGCTCAGAACTAAGAAGAGCTAGAAAGTTTAGATGGAGGTCACCAGCAAACTAATAAGTTAACAACACTGAAATTTGCCAGTAATTTTTCAGTGACTTCTAGGGTTTACCGTTCATTTCCGGCAAAAACCAGCCTATCTCACATTTATGCATTCGTAATAAAGCGATTTTGCCTCTGCAATGTTGAAAACGCTGTTCAATTTCACTCCGAATCACGCAAATTTCATATAGTTTATGATTATTTGTTATAGTCACTTAACATTATAAGGTGTTCATTTTAGCCTTTCGAACTCGGCACTCAATTTGGCAGAGTGGGCTAAACTAGAGATTGCTGCGAAAAGCTGCTGCGAATTTGAAAGCTGATGTTCGAGTAGATTGTCAAATTGAGCGGTTGTCTTTTTAAATTAGATTGTAACGCAGAGGGACAATATTGCTTACACATTAAGTGAAATTGGATGTCTGGGTTAGAGAGCTTTCAATTTCGAGCGAAAAAGAACAAGGTGACGTTTAAATGGGCAGGTTATTTGGCCACAATGACCGGGATAACCTATACCATGCCTTCTAAACCATTACCGTAAAATGTACGGTTTTTGTATACACTTAAATTTGTAAGAAAATCTACGGAAGCTTATTGCTACCTAATGGATACAAAAGTCTCTCTCTTATCGTGTACGTACACGATAATTATCGTGTACGTACACGATAAGTTTTTTTCTCTAATTATGTGGCGGCAATACGATTCTGTAGAAGTCAACTGTATCTCGCAGTAGCATTTTTCTGTAGACGGGAGACACTTATAAAGTGGTGCCCGTAAGTTTTTTACGCTAAATACTTGTGAACACTGCGTAAAATGACAACGTCAAAAAGAAAGTATATGAAGCATGGTAGACGAGAATACTTCCCACGAATCAAGGAAAGATGTACTTACATTTCGGAATTCTTTGAAGACTCTATTGGTCAGCTCTACCGTAACATTCAGTGGCTTAAGAGCGACAACTCGACTCTGCGATTTGCCATAAAACAGATCGGAATTAAAGATAATATTATAGCAAAGGAATGTTGAACTATATTGTCAAGTCGCCCGAGACGGTTTTATTGTCAGTCGTGGGGTGTGACAAGAACTACCGACATCGAGACCCACGCACAGTGGCGTAACCAGTGGGGGAGTCAAACTTAATACGACGACAAAAACATGTACACAGTAAATAAGGTGTGGTAAAATAAATTAAATAAAACAAATTGAAAATATTGATTCGAACGTTAAACGAAAATACAGGTTTTTTCCTTACCTCGTATTGAGCAACTTTGGTAAATATCTGCCGCTTATTGTTTACATCCGTCATTGAACTGGCCTAAATTAGAAGAAAAAAAGACCAACAAACTACCAAACCGTACAAAGGGTATCCATTTTATACACCTGGGTGAAGAGAAGCGAATTATGGTGAAGAGTGTTCGACAAACACATTGTACAACTAGGAAGATTAAATTCAATTCAATTCAATTCAAATCAAAATTTATCCCCACATTGGTAAAGAAAAAGAAAAAGATAATCGTCATACACTATATACAATGGCCCCATTTCATAATAATTATACAGTGTGGTTGAGCACAAACAGTTCACCATCCACTAAAATACATGGCGTGTATTGCGTGACTGGTACTCTCCTGCCACTATCCGTTTGAAGGTCATCTCCTGTGCATTGAAACTGGACACTGGCTTTAACTACATCAGCCACTCGTTGTATGTAACCGAATACACAAGATTTGATAATGCGTTTTATTATAATGATAAAACCTCAACACCACAACCATCTACAAAGCCAACCCGGAGTATAACGTTTCTTGCTGGTCATAGTTTCCGGAAAACAAAAGCGGTTCGCGTGTTCACTTCACAGAATACTCTATGCACGAACTGCTCCCTTAATACCAAAACCGAGTAGTGGGGTACAATGCCGGCCTATATTACCATGTGAACGTTTTAAGATATACTGTCATTATTTCAAAATGGTAAGTCCATATTCAGCCTAAAACTTACGGGTAGTAGTTGACCCGGATACTTGTTGGGCCCTGGCTCATTTCTGGGTCAGTTTGACCCAAAATCGTTGTCAAAATGACACAGAAATAGGTCAAACGGACGCAGAAGCCGTGTTCAAAATCACAGTTTTATCCTCATTCCCCCAAACCGACCCTGCAGGTTTGTTTTGACCGCGTGCAGTTTCAAACAAAATTGGCGGTAAACTTACAACGGACATCGGCAGAGAACGTATGGAAGATCCAACCGATTTAGAAAGGTCACTGAAGGTCAAATCTACGTACGGGATTTTCCATGACATGTCCATGAGCTCCGCATTCAGCTTTGATTTTCTGTAAATACAAATTATATTTTTGAAAAACTGAGGTTGTTGAAAAAAATGTCAATAAACTCGGAAGGTTTCCCGATTAGAGTGAAAAGAAGGTTGTGGTCGGGGCCAAAATACCTTAATCTGGGAATTAATTCTGAATCATGTCTTCACAGAATTGTTTCCAGGAAGATGTGTTGTATACTCCGGTATGGAATCTGACCAAATACAGTTCTGGATCGCACTTCAACACAACACTCCTTTGCCCCCTCAGTCGTATCCCGTACATAATTTTTAACACGTTTTCTTTAGCCCGAGCATCTGCGTCACACTTCGAGGCTCGTGAATAACGCCAGAGACCGGCTTTGAGCGTTTGGAGGGATCCTGACAAACGCACCTTTGACCTCCCATCCTTTCACACGGACGACAGAACAAAGCTTACGTCACTGCATTTCTGTCAAATAAAAGCACCGGTGCCTGTCCTTATACTTGCGGATAAGGACAGGGAAACAGTCTACGTTTTCTTTTACCATTTGTCACATGAGGGCGCTATTACACTTTCATGAACGCAACAAGATGCTGTAGTTTCTTCATTCGAATTGGCGGCGGCTACACGGCAACGACTGTTGCTGAGGGAGGACGTTAAATACTTCAACACATGATGACGCAACCATGTAGCTGTCCTCCTGTAGCCGCCAATTTGGACGCAAACGTGGTCTAAAATGTTACCAAGCTAAGTCTGGTGCCAGCTATATAGCGTAGAAACTTAAAGGCAAAAGGTGAATCAATTAAAGCCTACGGTCTAAAAAAAGAGAGTTAAGATTCCCTTTGCATTCAAAATATAGACTTGTTTTCACGACGCTTACCTGTACATTACAAGCATTATAACTGCACAGGCCGCCATTAGAAAACCTCCAGTGATTATACATGCTAGCAGCACCGTGTTATTTTCTAATATAAAATAAATAAATAAATAAACAAACAAACAAACAAACACAATAATGAGTTAATGGTATGGGAGCAGACAGGTGAAAAGTCTCTGGGGACTTGTACCTTTGATAATTGATTGATACTTGATTTTTTGTAAATAGACTTGTTCTTGATTATGGTAAATCATTTACTACTATGACGCTCATTGGCTAATTCCACTTCCGAATATCATAAAACTTTTTAACAGATACAAATCTGCTTAACTAACATAATTAAGCAGGGTACCAGTCACAAGTAAATTACACAGCAGATTGACTGGTGACCTGTTTCTACTAAGCACTTTTTTCTGTGCTAAGTAGATTTTTGTGCTGACTAGCTTTATGAAATTGGGCCAAGAGTACCTTCTTTCTGGCAATCGGGATTCTCGTTGAAGAATCCACAAAAGGGCGTGTCCCTGGGTACGTCACCGAGGAGGAGGCCATGCCACTCGATCTCCTTGCGAAACCTCAGCTCATCCGAAAATCCGTAGTAGTCAGCGACCACCTAATTCGAATTGGAACACATAGAGGAGCGTCAGGAATCAAGATACATTCGTAGATGTGATCATAAAATGACTATGTGTTTGCACAATGGAAGACTTTGGAACGCTAGGTGGCAGACATTGATCTCCATTAATGGAGATCAATGATGGCAGACTTACTAGGTAAATGTCCATTGTTGCCGTAGCATGCGCATGCGCACATTCCTAAGAACAATGGATTTACCTGGTAAGTCTGCTGCCACCTAGCATCCCAAAAGTAGCCAATTACAAAGGCCGAACTTCATTACCGGTACAAAAGGGTAAAACAAAAACTGTGGGAGCTTAGAAAAAGTCAACGTAATAGAAGCGGCAACCAGTCATGTAAGCTCATCATGTGATTTAGGCTATACTCGTTGAGTCTGCACCCCTCGCCAA
>CM021544.1:4032323-4043276 GCA_010994315.2 Pisaster ochraceus | reverse complement strand
TTACAGTTTCATCATTGAGGACTGTCTTTACCTCAACGAGGAGTACAAGAGGTCTGCTGGTTTCCAAAGGAAAGGAGTCTGATTATTGCGTGTTCATGCAGATGTGTTTCCTACCAACCTCATTCTCATGGGGTGTGTTCTCCATCACTCCCCTAATGTCACTGTGTCTGAGTTAGCGGCTACAGCTATGGCTATGGCTAGTTTTCGGGTCATGCATTGAAGTACAAGACGCCCTTAGCAACAGTCGTAGCCGTAGCTTTAGTCGCAAATTGGATACAGCCTCATATTGATGGCTTGCAAAGGTATGGCATAGGGATTGATTAAACTAACCACCACTAAATTATGAGGGACATGGTACTTTCATCCAAGTTGATGTTGTTCAAGTTTCTATTTTGTAATGTATAAAAAATTAAGTTTTTTTATATTTTTTAGTTCATTCTGGCGTGTACAATTTCTGCAGAAATTTTATATAGTTTTATCATTTTAGACAACATATTATGTACAATTTGATTTGTTTGTATAACTGGTAAATTTGTTTTTCCTCTGGTGGTCTCATGGGCCCAATTTCGTAGAGCTGCTTAACGGCCGATTTGTGCTTACTGTGCGATTTCCATTTAATAGCGCTGCTACGAAAAGGCCTTCCGGTGCTTAATGTATAAAAATGAATGGCGTCACAATGCAAATCCATGGTGAACGCGCAAGATGTCTGCCTAATTTTCTTGCTAGCCTGTGAAATAGCCTGCTCAAGCAAATTTGTGTTACCGTTAAGCAGCGCTATGAAATTGGGCCCTGGTGTCTGTGTACATATATATTCGTGTATATATTTTTGTAATAGTGTCAAATGAAATTGCAACTCTGGGTTTATACTGACGAAGTCGCTCATTGAAGGTGACATGGCCTTTGTATGCCCCTTTTTCCTAAACATGGCTTTAGCTAAGTCTGAACTGTTGAGTGTGTTTTCGAAATAACCCACTGGCCCTAAGCTATGGTTTTGAAAAAGGGTCTATAGTTTCACATAACTTTCACATAGCGCCCTCTGTTGTTCTGTTTATACATTCTTTAATTTAACAGAGCCTTTTATATGAAATATTGTTGGTGGCTTTTACAGTAAGCTACTGAATGCTGCAATCTGATCCACCTTTGTACTTATTTAGATGGGTTTTTTGGTTTTTGTTAAGGTGTTTATATTTTATACAACTTCAATACATGTATTCATCATGCAATATTTATAGATTTTTTAAATATTAGTACATAGTTCAATCATCTGTTGTTTTTAACTTTAGCAGACATATTTTTTTAAATGAAAATTACATGTAAGGGAAAAAGGCACATTTTAAAACACGGAATCAAATTGTCTTCTGAAATTTTAACTTTGGTTTAAAGGTACCGTCTCATTGAACTATCCATTGAATTTACCATGAAAGAGGAGTTTTTTGTTTACCTTTGACCCCCTTCTGCATTTATCTTCATAAGTAATGAGTGCTGTGAACAACCACACGCATACTCGGGAGTTGTGTTCGTACACCGCGCAATTTTTTTGCTTCAAAACATCTAGATGTATAGACCATGCAATTCTTTTGCATGTTCGAAAGTTGGAAATGTTGGGGACTTTTGATACGTGCAACTGTGTTTCCTTTACAAGTTCCAGCAATGTACTTGGAAACCCAAGGTTAAAAAAAAAAAAATTGAATATGCGCAAAACTTGTTTGGTCTATAGACCATGTGACCTTTGACATCACATGTTTACGAGAGAGCAACAGAGCCTGTTCAGCAGGCACGATTTGTGGGACGAAAACATTAAATCTTGCACTTTATGGAGATTTTATCCACTTTGTATATGAAGAAAGGGGGCAAATCTCAAGACTTGTTCAGCTTGAAATGCCCTGCAGTGTACAAGGTCACTCTCTTGTTTGGTTTATTCTGAGCTAAATTGTACTGACAGGTCAAAGGTCAGAAATCCTTTAGCACAATTTGTTCTTGAAAAAATGAAACATGATATTATTAAGGTTTATGCATTGGTACAAGCTTTGTTTAAAATGTTCTGTTAGTAAGAATTTTAAGGAAATTTGAAATGAAACAACAATCATCAATATTCATCACTGTCTTCCTAAAATGAGCACAAGTGTTTTTAAATTGATAATTTTTTCTATTAATTATTGGTTTGTTTTTTTCTAATCAGTCGTAATTGTGAAATAAAATATACTTTACAATAAATTGAGTACAAAGAACAGGTTTTTACCCAGAATGGTTTCTTTAATGTCAGCGTCACCAAAAATTTTCCATTGTACTTCAAAATTTTAATGAAATAGATCTCAAATCCAAACTAGTGTAGCAGAACAAAATGATTTTCAAAAAATGTGCCCTCCAAAATAAATTATCAGGTGGTCATTATGCACTGTTTGTATTATATTTAATAAAACATTTAAGGATTAATGTTGGTGAAGATTTTTGAATGGATACTGTTGATAGAAAAATCATTACTGCAAATTATACAATTTTCTTGGAATTGAAATTAAAAAGTAATAAACCATTACATGAATTTTATTTACAAAAATGGTCTTTAAAAAAAATCATGTATTATTTACACTGAAATTATGCTGAATAATGGACGGAATTAAATCTGGAAATTTGAATAATCTCGCTTAGGTAATCTCAGGAATAGGTTACCATTGAAACCAAGTTGATATCATGTTGCTTATTGCAACTGGTTCCCTGCTCCTGAATGCTTAGCAGATAAAATCTGCCAATCAGCAAAAGTTATTTGCTTAGGAACCTCTCGGAGAACTGGCCTTGCAGCAACGAAATCAAACGTTATTATTAGCTATTTGCAAAAGTCAAAATTTTAACACTATCAGAAGAAGGTTTAGCTTTTAATAACTTTCATTGAAACAATGGACCTTTTGTATAAGGTCATCACCCTGCCATCTCAGAGGAAAAATGATGACGAAACAATGGAAAATGCACACCTTTGTATGCGCGCTGCAAAGGATTGGCCAATGAGCAACCTTCTTTTGACCTACAGCCGAGGGCGCACTTCTCAAATTGACGTGATGTGCATAGGTCTATTGTTTACATCTCTCATTCAAACCTCCTCGCAACTGAGCTCATAAATGTTAAGACCTCAGTTTTGATATTATGGCAATTTTTATGTTTTGAGGGGGCTGGGGGCCAACTTCATTGAGCTGCTCAAGTACACACATTTGCTCTGCGAAAAAGAGGTTACCAGCCAAGTACATGTGCGATACTGTATCTAATAATTGTGGCTGGTTTCCTGCTTATACTTGCTTAGCAGAGAAACATGTTAAAAGATATATTTCTCGGCTTCAACAGCTCTTTAAAGTTGGGCCCGGTACTTTGATCAACTCGGCAAAAGTAAAAAGGAATGATTCCATTTTAATCGTATTGCCTTGTCATCAAGGGAAATTCAAGTAGCACATCAAAAAAGGTTTGGAAAGGTAACAATGTGACTTTGTTAAAAAAAAATTACATAAAATTATTACCAAGGCACATTCTACCACACAAATCCAAGCCTCTTTGAGGTTTTACCAGTATTTCCTGCGTGGGAGTATTTAACGTTATCCGTGCTGTTCCTCTGGTAATGTGGCAACTCCACGTCGGTGTGGTCGTTCACGAGGTAACTTGGGCGGATACCCCCTTTGCCTTCAAAGACGGGCCCCAGCCCACCCCCGTGGCCCTCCCTCGCTGCCTTATGCAGTGGGTAGGTATTCCTCTCGCCCTCCTCACAGTGGTTGATGACCTTCTTGGCGTACTCTTGGAACTGTTGCTCCTCCATGGCCAGCAGCTCCAGGTTCTTCTGGTCCATCTCGTGTTTCTCCTGCTGCTCCTTGACCTCTATATCCTGCCTCTCGGCGACCTGCTTGATGTGGAACTTGGCCAGTTGCACGTTTCCGGTTCTCGTCTGGCGGTACTTCTCTTGCTGTTTGGCGGCAAAGAGCTTGTCGGCTTCCATCTTGGTGTAGAGGGATTCGAGCTCGCGCCGTTTCTCCTCCCGCTCAAGTTGCTCTCGCTGCTTCATCTGCATCATCCTGTGCTCTGCCTCCTCCTGCAGGTTCTGCTCTAGCTTCTGTTGTTTCTCCGTGGCTTCTTTATCCCGGGCGGCCTCCCGCTCCTCCACGGCCTTGGCGATGCGATCATCTTCGTCGTCCATCTTCATCTTGAGTTGACCGTCAAGCTTGTTGACCATCTTGTTTACGTTATCTTGTTTTTTCCTGTTAAAAAAAAAGTGACTTGTATTAAACAACACTGCTTCTAGAAACTTATATATTTCAATAGATTAGTGCCGCATGCCATATATTTCCACTTTTAAATTAACCCTTTCAGGTGTTATGAGTGAGCAAGGCATGCTGGGAAAAAATGGCACAAATGATGTGGTACTTTGGCTGGTACCCTGTTTCTGCTTAGCAAGAATTATTTGGTGCTTAGCTCATTTGTGTTCTTGTAAAAGCAAATTTATGAGATTGGGCTGTGGTCAACTAGGCAGACTGAGAATCATGTACTTACTGCCACAGTCCTTGCTCTCGCTCCTTCCTCAGTTTGGTCATCTTCTTCTTGGCGGCGGCGAAGATGCGGATCTCCTCTTCTTCCTCCTCCTCCTTCTGCAGCTCAGCAGCTCGGATAAGGTCTCTGTTGGCTACAGTCTGCTTATGGGCGTTCATCAGGTCGATCTTCTCCTGTCTGCGGATCCCCTCGATCTTGGCCTTCTCCGCGTTGTAGTGAATCACCTGTTGTTTGAGTTCTTCTCCCTCGTGGATGTCCTCGACGACTTCTCTATCTCCGTCGGCGATATGTTTCTCAATCCTTATGGAAAAAAATTAAATAAATTGTGTATTGGTTAGTTACTGATTAATCCTGCCACGAAATTCCACTAGCTGTACAAGCAGAAGAAACTATGCACCCAATGCCAGCCAGCCTGGAAGGTATGGCCCTATCACTATCGGTATACTCGATCTCCTGCCCAACTAGGGTCGAAACTTCAGGCCACTGACCTTTTTTTGTGTGCAAAATAAATAAATTAAAGAGAACGAGGGCACTCACTGCTTTATTTGGAATTCTGCCACTTGCTTCCTCTCTTTGAGTGATTTGACCGCTTTCTTGTGATCCTCCAGAATGCCCTCCTCCAGCTCTCTCTGGTATCTGGCCAAGAGATCCTTATCCTTTTGGGCCATGGCGGCATCTTTGTGGCTCTTCAGATTGATCTGAGCTTCGCGCTCCTTCAAGACTTCAGTCAGCATCAGAGCGCCCTGCAAAAGTGTACAACAAGATCGTCAATTCAGTTTGCTGAGCACTTAAAACATCTTGCTTAGCAGACACTGGTAATCGATCAATAGCGTCATGTATTAAGTGACATTGTTTGTGACTAAGTGTCCTGTCAGGTTTCTGCTAATAGCTATACATTCTTGTTTAGCCACTTGAATTGTCCCCATTAGAAGTGACCCATTTGCCTTGATGCGACATGCGGCTACTGTCTGCCCATGGTCGGCAATGTTTGAGGTCAAATTGCCTACAAGTAAAGATATCCAATTGTGCTTATTACAAGAACTCCCATTGAATTAGCATACTAAGTTTTGCTTTGCTTGGGCCAACTGCAATATGTTTAAACACGCTCAGGGCCCCATCGCAAGCAGAAACAAAAATCTGCAAACAAAATTTACAAACTAGGGCCCTCTAGATGAGATTAAAGGAGCGTTGTCGTCATAATAAAAGATTACGAACTCTCATCAAGTTACTGCATACACGCTGTCTCCTTTCTGTATCACATCTATAGAGGGCGTGCACCTATGTGCGATAACTATGTTAGATTTTAGAGTTCCATGTACTGCTTTGATCCTGACATGATCCCTTTAAGGAAATTAGCAGCAGCTGTTTTTTTTTTTTTTTTTGCACTCACATGAAATCCTTTCACTCTGTCTGTCTGGTAGTACTGTAGCGTCTTGGCCTTTTCAATGGCTTCTTTCCTACGTTGGGCTTGGAACTTTGCCTCCCCTATATCAACCTGAACTCTCTCCGCCTCCTCCTTCTCCTCTCGGATCGCTCGAGCTTCCAACTTCTTCAGACGCTGACCCTGTTTAAAAAGACAACAGCTCCACGTTAATTTCAGTGCCAGACTTTTTTAATCCCTAACTATATGCCGAGATGAGAAAAGTATATCTGATTTTGGGGAAAGAGATCTAGAAAGTACTGCTAAGACCACAAGTTAGAAAAGAAACAAAAACAGAGTGAAGTCCATCCTGAGTAAAGACAATGTAGCTTCCTGCTTCATGCCAGAGCTGCGAGCACGAGGTTCAAGTGAAAGTCATGCTTAGTTCAGGCACTACAATGTTTTGAGAGTTTGAAAAGAAAGCAGAAGCTAGTCAGACAAACCAATTTTAACATCTGGTTTCACTTTTTTGTTTGCTCTATGCTAATATTGGGCCTAATTTCATGACTCTGCATACTGCCAAATTCTGCGCTTGCGGTCACCATTTTATGCTTACAGGACAAGTGCTGAATTTTAGCACTAGCTGTGTAAAGCGAAGAATGTCTTATAACATGGAGTACGCACACGCACAAGCAAACGTTCCCTGCTATTCCAATATTTTTCAATAACTATTTCCTTCGATGACAAATCTTCTCATTTAAGTGGTGATAATGATGGAAGGAAAGCAAACAAACGTAGAGCGAGAGATTTTCCTTACAGCTATTGTGTTGCTCCAGTTCTTCACCATCTCCTTGGAACGTTGATGCAGAAGCTTCTTCTCCTCCTGCCTGGCCCGCATCTTCTCTTCCTCCTGTGATTTCCTCTCCAGCTGGGCGGCGATGCGGCTCCAGTCACCTTGGGAGAGGATGGTGACTTGGCGGAGGTCCTCGGCAGTTGGTACATGCATCCCGGCTGTCTTATCATTCGGATCAATGGGTGGTGTGGAGCCTGTGTAAACAAAATACAGGCATTTTCAGGGAAGAGTGAATACTTTATGCTGGTAACAACACTGATTGAATCAAATCAATTGTACTAAATTGTACAACAACAATAATATAAAATCGATTTACTATAAGTATTACTGTATTAGGCCAGTGGTAAGTCATGTTTGTTAGTGTTACTAGTTTAGCATGAATGGAATTTAAACAAAAAATATGTACTTTTGTATTCTAATACTTGTTTTTTTATATTTTTTAATAGAATTGCTTCTGTTGACATACAATACAAAATAAAATTGATTGTTTCTTTATGAGTGTAACAAAACATAGTCTTACTCTAATACAATAGTCTAACCTATTCTTAATCAAATTAACTTAATATTATTACTTCTTCAAAGTTCAATCATGTCAATGAAACTTACTAATACTTGGGTTGGAAACTTGATGAAAATTGATGAAAAAACTAATGTTATAATAAAATTACGATAAAAGTTAAACATAGCTTTCACAGAAGTTTTAACAGCTGTTAACATGAACCTACATTAAATATGTTTATGGAAATTTCTTAATCTTAACAGTGCTCAAGTACAATTTTACGCAAAACATGGCTGAGCAAATCCAGAAAAAGACAACGGGACAAACAGCGCGCTACGCCCCGTCAGTCAGCATGCAGAGAGAGAAGAAGTTCAGAACAATGAACACGAAAATCTTACCTCGAGACTTCCCTTTCCTGCGACCATATCTCACAGTTTCTCCGCTCACTTCCATCTTCTACGTCTCCCTGATGCCCTTCAATGCACAACTAGCTAAATAAAGCAACTCTCCCAAATTAGTTAACATTCACTTAAAACTGAGTGAATTTACTGTTGGTTTTGTGTGAGAAATTTGTTGGTCGCTCTACAAATCCTGTGGCAGCCAGTCATTCACTGGTTCAATTTACATTGCGTTGCTAAGGTCGTCAACTAAAATAAACACGTTGTATTCGCTACTCTGTAGCACCAATAGAGGGCGCTGTTAGAGAAACGACGATGGCCACAAAATTGGAAAAAATGTGGTATTGTGAAAAGAGATCTGTCAAAATTGTGTCATTTCCTGGTCACGTACTGATGAAGTGTAAGTCTGCAATTTGACTGGAAAGTGTGTGGATGGTATGTCTCCTCTTAGTTCTAAGAAGTACCTGTTTCTCTAAAGTAGACCAGATTTGGTTAACCTCCTTGCATAAGTGATAATTATCTCCAATAAAATTGTTATCACTTATTTATCACAATTTATGATTGTTGGGCGCGATCGGTCAATTTGCGCGATCGACAGATCGCGTTGCGCTATTGAAAGAGCTATTATTCGCGCAGCAATCGGTCGATCGCGCAACAATTGGTCGATCGCGCAACGAACATCTTTGCGCGATTGAAGGGGTGGGGCAAGGCGGATTGGGCGGGAGGGGCTCGGCTGGGGCCTGGGGGTGGGTGGATGTCCTGTCTTATTTTGCAAAACTGTACTTGAAGGCTTTAGGTGATAATTATCCAGCAATGAGCAAAGATTACTAGGTTTGGCATACATACATGATACACAGGATAGTGTAAACAGATATTCATGATCATTCATGGGGACTTTTGTTTCAATTCATCAATATTTTTTTTCTTCTTCTTTTCAGCCTTACTTACAGCATTTATTTCGGCAAAGGATAATGGCAGTTCCCAAAGTGCTTGTGGTGTTGGACTTTGACCACACCATCGTAGATGACAACTCCGATACCAGAATCTGGAACCTCCTCCCTGGCAGGAACGTCCCCAAAGACATCGAGGACAGTTACAATGACCACAACAGCTGGACAGCATACATGGCTGATATCTTTCTCCATCTCCATACTTTAGGTGTTCAGAAGAAAGACATCGTAGGTTGCTTCAGGGACATGCCCTTCACACCGGGGATGCTGGAGTTTCTGAAATATCAGGAGAAAGCGCCCTCTGTTGACACCATCATCGCATCCGATGCGAACTCTTTTTTCATCAGCTGCATCATGGAGGGGGTGGGGCTCGCCAATGCGTACAAGGAGATGTTCACAAACCCGGCTGGTTTCAACGATGAGGGATGTCTGAAAATACAACATCATCATCAGCACAACTGCCCTCGCTGCGCAGTGAACATGTGCAAGGGGACCGTACTAAAAGATTACATCGCAAGGATGCGTCAGTCGAACGGAATAGAGTACGGCAGGGTTCTGTTTGTCGGGGATGGTGGCAACGATTTCTGCCCATGCTTGGGCCTCGGAGAGCGAGATTTTATCTTCCCCAGGAAGGGTTATAGACTCATTCGGAAAATTGAGAGGTACAATCAAGAGAATCCGAGTGACGGCGAGTCTGATCAGAAACTCAGAGCAACCGTGGTCCCGTGGGACAACGCTCGTGACATTTTACAATTTTTACAGGGCATAGTGGAAGGTTGATAATGTCAAGATTCAATCAAACAAAATCCAAATTTGTAGGTGTTTCCGAAGGGAGTAATTAACTGCCATTTTGTTCTCAATAATATTATACAGTCAAACAACTTGCGATAATTCCATCTAAAATAGGTTTCATGCTGTGGTGGTATAATCTTTGATAGATCAGGGCCCAACGTCATAAAGTCTTTAAAAGCACAACAACTTGCTAAGCACAGAAAAACCATGCTTAGCAGAAATAGGTTACCAGCTGAAATACCATAATATAAAGTTTACATTGTTGCAACTGGCACCTCACTCAGTTGATGGCTTTTCTAGGTAGATTGTATGCAGTCAAATTAGGCAAGAGGTGATTTTGAGGGGTCCAAATGTTACACTTTCGACTTTGTCAGTATTTTATTTCTGACTGAAATATTTACCTAGAGGATTGGTACTGGCAGATAAAGTGTAGGCCTAGTTCTTGTGCTTATATTTCACGCATTTTCAGGGACCTTGTTTGATGTTGACACACAAAATCAGGCACTTCAACAGGCCCCAATGTTTGAACAGTGTGCAAAACTTGGTAAGGCTGTTGAATTTATTATCGATGAGCTTGAGATTGAAACTATATATAAAAATAATGAAGATTAACAATCTTTTTAAAATGTTTATATTTACATTTGTTTCGATATCAGCTATATTTATGTTTTTGTATTCATAGAATTTTCACATCAGTGTGTGGTTTTAAATTGATTGAGCATTTCTACTCAGGGTTTGTTCTAAGCATTAAATCAAAGATCAACATTTCATATTTAAGAGGGCAAGTTGATCATTTCATTCTGCTAATGGCATTTCCATTGTAAACTTAAAGTCTATTGGAAACTTTTGAAGGGGCACCAAGAAGGCCAAGAACCGGGGCAATGGAGGCATGGCTCCAGGCCAGCCCAAGCCTGGATGTGTTTGCATCTACACTTGATGACATGGTCTTACATTTGTGGAGTATCATTCTTTTCTTTTTTTTCAGCTTTTGGTATGAGAAAAGGCACGTGTCTCAAAATGTGTTACATGCAATGTGAAGCTCTGTTTTTTTCTACCCAAATGATTGTAAGTTGTTAAATTACAGAATAAAAAATGTTTTTAAAAATTCAGTGTGGAATTTTGCCTGCCAGGGAATGCCCCAAAACGCTCTTTTTTAAAATGAAGTTGCATAGTATATATTCCCACACTCAGGGTAAAGTTTTGGTTTAAAAAACCATGTACGCTGTCAATTAGAAAATTTCTAAAATTAATATTCAGATGTATTTCTTTATATACAAGTAGTGAAATGATTGATTTTGGAGGATTGGTCGCAAATAAAAAAGAAACATTGTGGAAATAGTACAAAGGTTGTTCTCAAATTCATTCCTGATGTGTACCTGCTTGGTTTCATCTTGTGATTGATCAACTCCTCGACTTTTATAATTTTTTCACTGAATAAAACTATTTAAATCATCTACCACATTGACAATGGCTAAACAAAGATTCTACTTCATTTGTTGATTAAAGTCCACAATCTTTCACAGCAATTATGAATCATTCTGTGTTTATATAAACCAGCATTTTTCACAATTGAACAAAAAATA
>CM021544.1:4005541-4016410 GCA_010994315.2 Pisaster ochraceus | reverse complement strand
CTAATCCTGGCCAAAGATTTGAAGAGTAGATGATAGACTCGAAAGAAGACAATATTCAACTCGATAAAATCTTAGACCAGAAACGATAAAACAAACTGCCATTGATTTTCTTTAATTTTTTTTTATACATTTAACCAATGCAGCATTATAGCCGTTGGAAAATGCACTTCATGTGTCTTATTTATTAATTACATTATTACTATTACATAATCTGCCACTTAATTCTGCGATGGGTTAGGGAGCGTTTCAAATGTCCGAACAGTAGGCAAGTTCGAATTGATTTAAAATTCCAGCGTGTGTACATGGACTGGTCTGTTGTACTGCCGAAACGTTCCATTGGAACCTTTAGAATGCCAAAGTGTGTATTCACTCGTGTAGGATTGTTCCCGAATTCCCGCACAATGTCGCGGTCTAGCAAATGTCAGCTTTCCCATTAATTGATCTGGTTAATTTTGCCATCTGGGTGCGTCGCATGGTACTGATACAATGTGTCCACAGCTGACATAGATGGCGTGCACAGCAGAAACAGACGACGATTGAGCGCGGCATTTTCCGTGTTATATTGCTACGAGTCTGACCCATCCATACAAGGCACTTTGCACAACTCCCTCGTTACAATTTAATTTTTCCAGCATCGTCATATTTGTATCTGATGGCTGGCATAGAACATATCATAAAAAGTACAGTTTTATTCAAAATTCTTTGTATTCCACTCTCGCCCAATCCCATCATGCCCCTTCACATCCGGTGTATCGTCCCATGATCCGCTTGGCTTTTGATGTCGCCTAAATGTTTCCACCAATCGGGGAGCTTCGTTTGTGCGATGAGTTTGAACCAGGGGGTGATCTTTGTTCCAGCGGCCTCGGAGTCTAGGAACTCGTCCAGTTCCCCTGGACTGATATATTTCACATTCTGTACCTACAAAGTGAGATTGAAAACACAACATTTGAAAGGCGTTACACAGGTTTGGTAAGGATAAAAAAAAACATTGATAAATTTTAATCTGAACACTTCCTGATTATGAAGTTCATACTAGAAACAAAAATTCTGTAAAATATATCCCTCTGAAATGAAGTCATATTCAAGAAAACTGTATCTGAATACCTGAAAAAATATGCAACAGCTGATTTCGGTTGTTGCAACCAAAATTAAGGACAATGTGTTTACATGCTGGAAATTGTGCATGGTTTTGCACTATTTTCTCCTGACTCACACAACGGATTAGGCCTAAGTATTCACAGGTTTGTTAATTTCATGTATATGGTTGATCACACAAAACATGAACACTGTCTGGGACTATTTTGTCAGCTCTACCAATCCTGCCCTCTATAATACCTTTAAGGAATGCTAGATTATGGGCAGCAACTTAATTTCTGACTTATCTAAAAACATATACACTGTATACAAGTATTTGTAATAAGTAAATAAAAAACTATTTATGTCAAATTGAACACTGACCCTTTAGAGATGCACACATGATTAAACCTTCTCACGAAATTTCAACAAAGGTCAAAGGACAAGTTATTTTACTCATTTGCGGGTTTTAAATCTCGCCCATGTCAACATTCAATCTTCTTTTTACAAAAATGCCTGGACAAAATTGTGTTTCAAGTTATTTTTGACAAATAAGAGACTGTCCAACAAACTGCAAAATCATCAATAATCAAGTAACACATTGGTTTAGTTTCAATTATTATAATTAATGAAACCGAGAAGACCTCAAAAGTGACTAGCACTGTAGCCCCTCGGCTTGAGGATACCTGTGAAGAGAAAGTGATGAGGAAATCTCAGTTGTAGATGTGGGAGGTAAGCCCCAACTGGGGGGAAAATTCACACAACCAAATGGAGACTGAAAACCCAGTCCACATGCTCTTGTCTGAAGAGGGTTCAAACTTGGTCCACAGAGGTGTTTAAGCCTGGTTCATACTTCCTGCATATGAGAATGCGATGCAAGATTTTTAAGCCACAAAATCGCATCGAACAACTCTTGCAAAACATTCGCAGCAAAAACAGAGCTGTGATGTCAAATTTGCTCCGCACGAAGCATTCGCAGGAAGTATGAAACGCGCGAGAGGCAGGGAAGAAACCACTGAGCCAACCTGAAATCTCCCCGATTATAAAGTTGGCACGAGTAACTATCCCCCAGATAAATATTCCAATCGGGAATACAGTCAATGTCAAGAAAATAGCACTTGAAGACCTCCGGAAAATCACAGTTACTTATTAAATGCTCACTTGAAAACCTCCTAAAAATCACTGTTACTTATTTAATAATAGCACTTGAAAACCTCCTAAAAATCACAGTTACTTATTCAATAATAGCACTTGAAAACCTCCTAAAAATCATGGTTACTTATTTAATAATAGCTCTTGAAAACCTAAAAAATCACAATTACTTATTCAGATTTCGCCAATCAAAATTACCTCATTAGCCTCTGGTTTGATGTCTACATCCTTCTGCATGAAGAGGATATAGTCAATCTCGTGCTCTCCCCAAATACCATCGGATTTAGCTTTGTAGTGAATGCGGGAAAGGTAATGGAAATCGTCCAACGGCACCTACATTAACGAGAAATACAACATTGGCATCATGAACTACCAGTCACAAAATGTTGGGGTATACTCGCATTACATTGAATTGAGTATTCCAAAAGCCTTTTGTGACCCTGTTTTCAATGAGCTGAAATTTGTTATTGAGAATAACGCCACTGAATTACCAGTCGATGTTACATTGATTACTGAAATCTAGTTTTCTGAAAGGTTGTTTTGTGACCTTTAACATGTTGAACTTTGTTATTAGAAAAAAAACCAATGTTAATGAATGACCAGTCACGAAATTTAATGGTGACTCAGTTGATCACTGAAATCCAGTTTTCTAAAATTTTACATAATTATTACCAGCATCAATTATGCAAATTTATGCGCAGCAATGCTGTGACATTGTTAAGATAAATATTACATCCTTATGAACAGTGCTGAATCTTTGCTTATAAAGATTCACTGCTACACACGAAATGCACCAGTATGCAGTTGCAGTTGCAGGCATCAGTTGGTCTGAATTTTCACACACACCAAGATATGTACCAGCATATTATTAAGGTAGATTATAAGTAGAGGGGGGCTGTGGTTACGATCATTGCAGAACTGTGGCTGTACATAGAATTGTGAGCTCTCACCCAGTAACTGGATGCCCGCACTGGCCACCACATGGGCATAACAAAATGGCGGCGCCCATTGTGGTGTGATGGCCAGTGCGAGCACTGGGAGAGAAAAAACACAGAAAAATCAAATGAAATCGTTAAAATTACCCAAAAAATTACAAGTTCTTTACCAATGGCATTCCACAGGCAAAGACCAAAATCACCACCAAAGGGTATTCATGGAATGATGTAGCAAAAGATTAGCGTGAGATCTGGTAGGACAAAGGGCTAATAAGGAAGAAATGCCCTACCCTTACAAAAGCGAAATGCCGGAACTTCAACCAAGTGTCGTAGTGCACAACGCCAGAGATGCGTGTAGTAAATGAGTTGTTGGTCACATGGTAGCCGGATGCCATTTTAGGTCCAAATGCAGCACAAGGCAATGTACAGTCTAGTCTGGCACCCTGTGTGCGCACATGCATTTTTTTTTTGACCGAAAATGACTTCTAGGCGCAAGTATGTCTTCACAACTCTCTCAAATGATGGGTTGCACATGACGCCATTGACCGCCATCGTTGATGACAAACAATGGAAAAGTCCACACGTGTACGCGCTGCGCACAACTCTCAGCCAATGATAGCCTTTCACGCATGCACGTTTCATCAACGATGGCGGCCAATGCAAGGGGTCTATACACAGCTTTGCACAATTTTAATTTTTTTTGTTTTAAATTTATTTATTTATTGATAACCAACAGCGATTAACCGCCACTAACAGACAATGCAGAACAAGTACCCCCTCTAGGGTCAATACATGTACCTACCTGTTCTGGTTCAATTCCCAACTCGTGTTTGAGTTTCCGCTGGGCGGCACGCCTTACTCCAAGGTGCTCCGATTCTTCAAGTTCTTCTTTAAAATTGAGGGGGTGACTACAGCAGGTGTTGGCCCAAAAACCTGCAAAGAACTCATCCTTTCAATTGTGTTTTTTTTACAAAACTTAATGTTATTTAAAGGCAGTGTGTACTTCTGGTAATTACTCCACAACTTAAAGACCATAAAACAACTTGTGCATAAGTGCACTGCAGCCGATTTCACGAAACGCTAGGATTAATCCTATCTCGAGTTAGGACGAGTAACTAGTCCTAACTTAGGATTAATCTTAAGGTTGACATGTTACAGTGCAAGGCTGGGACTCGTCCTAAGTCCTAAGATTAATCCTAAGTTAAAGTTAGGAAGAGTTTGGTGAAATCGACGGCAGGAGAGCTGTCGATGTTATAATACATTGTTAAAGTCACAAAGGAATACAATTTAAATTTCAACATTTTGTACAAAATATAGTTTACCTGGGAATGTTATTTTAGCATCGGATCGTTGCTGGAGAAGTAACTTTCCCTCCTTGTTGAACAGAAAGACGCTGAAAGCTCTGTGCAGTAGGCCTGTGGAAAGATATCATGGCATGAACTCTGAGGAATTGGATCTGAGAGTCATCGCTGACTAAAATGTCTGAAACTAGGATCTAAATTTTAGGAAGTACGTTAAAAATGACGGCATTTCAACCTTTCGGTAACCTTTCGGTGGTCTGCTGGCCAGGTACCAGTTGAACACCCGAGGACCAGTCAGAATTCTCTCCAAGTGGTCTGGCCGGACAGTTCTATGTGTTGTAAAGTATCCCTATTTTATACGAAATAGAAAAATGGACTGGTGAAAAAAAACTGGCGGACTTGTGAAATGACACGTTAACTGGTTCTGCTGGATAATCATATAAACATTTAAGAGCAAACCCTGCTCTGGTCTGGAGTTATTGATTTCAAGGGAGCTTCTGGGAAGAATCCTCAGTACTAGAGATGTAGAACAAACTAACAAAGAGCATGTGACCACTTTTTCGAATCAGAGCTACATCGGAGCTACAAAACACTTTAAGAGAATCTTCTCTTAGTGCTTGGTACAAAAACAGCTCAAAATGCGAAACTGTGTAGATAGTGTTCTTCTCATTTTGATTCCGGTCTTGTAACAAATTTTCTGGTCCAGTAAAAGTTTTGAGCTACAAGCCCTGCAGTCTTGTGGATTTTTCCCACAAATTTGAGCCCTGGGGTACCTCGTATTGTCCCTCTTTTGTTTGTACCCACAAGAAAAACTTGATAAATCTTGATTTATCAAGTTTAAACTTGATAAATCTTGATTTATCAAGTTTTTCTTGTGGGTAATACTTCAATACTCATCAGTTTACATGAAAATTACAGTGAGGTGTTATTTTTCAAAAACACAAGACCGTCGGACTTGTAGTACGGTCCTGAGTTTACTGGCCCGACACTAAAATCACTGGCCTCGGGCCTGCCACCCAGTGTCAAATTCGAGCCCTGTTACTAGTCCCGATTGCAGGTGTTTACACACTTGGTTGGGTGTGTGTGGAAAAGATGGGAACAGGTGTAATAACTAGTATTATTATACGTACCTTTATCAATATTCTCGTTAAGGTGACATGCTTTCTTGGAGGCTGAACCGATGGCCTTGTCCTCTGTGTCCACTACGATGCATTCTTCTGCAAGCAGCTTGACCTGAGTCTCATCCAGAGAGTCAATGCTCGCCATGCTTCTAATAAAAAAGAAGACAAATTTGTTTCAGAATTATCCCAAACTTCTTACAAATGTGCTTCAAAATGTTTCAAATTTATCCGTGGGGGGGGAGGGGGCAAGGACATCAATTGGGGGGGCCCCTCAGTTACGCCACTGATGGAGGGTTGTGATTTAATTGCCACTAATTTTAATCCTCCAATCAATACAGCACACAATACATACATGTAAAGCAGCACAATTATGTTTTATAAACGAGTGATTGTCAGCTCATATCTAAGATTTTTCATATGATTTAACGAGCTTGCAATTTTTTTTTTTTTTAAATATACAGTGTACCCTCCAAAATTGTGCAATGGAAAGTGACAAGGGGGGGGGATCTCTGCAAGGTTGCAAGTGCAACAAACTACAGACAGGTTTCTAATTCTAATGTAGGGCCAAGAGACCGATGGAGTCCAGTGTTTTGCACTACAAATGGGGCTACTCACCCACTCGTTTACACAATACTTTCAGAAGTTCACAGATCACAAAATATTATAATATTCCAGATAAGAACAAGAACTTTTCAGAAGAAGACCCAACACAGACACCAATGGCCCAATGCCAATATGGATGGAATGGATGGCCAAAGCCACAAAACTCTTGCATACATTTTCTCAAAATGTTTGTGGTAAATTTGGTAAATTAAAAAATAGCCACTTGCCTCACGTTGATCTTCTGCAATCTGTTTTTGACGGTGTAGTAATTAGCTAAACCGGCTTGTGCTGCAGTGTTCTTTTTGCAATAGCTGGTAATGTTTGTCCCGATTCTTCCGACCAGTTGAAAACGACCAGCAAAAATCGTCTGCATCACTCTTTCAGCGTGTAAGGTGTTGTGTGGCCTTTGGAATAGCCAGACAGCTCATGAAGAGTTCAACAATTGTGGACAGAAATACACCCAATTAAAAAGCGGGTGCCAGTCAATTTGATTCGAAACGAAAGAGTCAACATGCATGACATAAGTTTCTCGATTGATCCTCACGATAGATCATAAATAAATCTCACACGTGTTTTTCAGCGGACAATAGAGGGCGCTGTATCAGAATCAGAGCAATTAATTTGATTATATTTCTTCCACGCTTGAACAACAACCGGGAATGTTTACCAGATTAATAAACAGAGGTCTTGATGCACCGTGCATATTGTTTATTGATGTTTTAGTAATAAATAGAACAATCTAACAATTAGTTTAAAAAAAAGAAGTGTTTTTACTGGGTCCCACTGAAATGTTCAATACAATTAGAGTTTGACGACCAGAAAAAATATAATACTCCACTTAATTACATGTTAATTAATAAAAGGCGATTTACCTGATTTTTCACCAAGCGAACCCAAAAGTTAGAACTCTGATAGATAAAAATGTTTTAAAACGAAAAAAATCAATGCTTTTGGAAACACCACGCACAATTATCAAAATACTTGTTAAATTGTAAGTGGCAGCTACATGTAGTAGCTCGGCTCCCGACAAAAATTCATTTGCATCTTTAAAATTAAAAAGCCATCTTATTATTTTAAATTAAAAATTTTACCATCACTTTGGTGAAAAAGCAGGCGATGCTATCCAAGTAAAGAGGCCATTAAGAACAATCAATGTTTAAAAATGTTTATCTTTTTTTGGGAAATTGTGGGTGGGCAAGTCAAAAGAAATAACTGAAAAATGAAATTCAATTTTCAACTAAAATAAAAAAAGAACCGTCTTTGCAGTGACATTGTTAACAAACAACCTTGTTTTGATACCTCGGCCCCAAAATTGACATTTTGAGAAAAGCATTACAGAGATAAGCTGTTTTGCCATAAAAATGGGATGAAAGTGTAGAAAGAGGCTGAGATAGGATATGTTATATTCAGAAACTATACAGAGTATGCTCTTAAAACTTTGAAAAGGGTAAAGCACCCTCAATTTACCCAGAAATGATCTGATGTTAAAACCATTTTTTTATTTTTAGTTGGGCTGTTTTGCCATGGAAGGGCCGAACTAACCTCCCTGCCTGATGGGGAGATGGCAAGGACTTTCACTTCAGGTTTCAACTAAAAAGTTGCATGCTGGAAGCCAGGAAAAGCTATTGAAAAATCCCGAGCTAGGAGAACATTTGTTGAAGAAAAAAAATCTGCTTCATTTAAGTCGTCACTTTGTTCTTCGGTGTGTATGGTATACAGTATGTAAAATAAATAGTCAGTCAATATTTAAGAATCAACTATTTGGGGTGGGTGGGTCAAAACAATTGGGAAAAAAAAAGATAATTTTTTTTTACCATTGATCATTCTCAATGGCCACTAATATTATATTAATTTGTTTAAAATTGATTAAAATAAAGGGTACTGTCCCTATTATACATGTAGATACCCGGTTTTACACAAAATTGTTAATAAATATTTACACTGCCATTTAGCACCAATAATGACCTTGATGGAGTATGCAGCCATCTTGTTTTTCTTCCATTCAAACCAAAGTAACCAAACTGAGGCTGGATGGGAAGATTTAGTCTGGTTACCTTTTTAAAGATTTACAATGAAAAGCACTTTGTTTGTTGTTGTGTCTACAGGGAATCAGACAAAGATGGCTTGAGTAAACAGGAAAGTTTCGTTGGTGCCGGACTATCAGGTCGTAAGTGCTGTCTGTACGAATTTTATAAAATTGATTTTGCATGATTTGGAGCTTCTGGTAAATAAAAATTATTGATCAAGAGTGGTCTCCAAAAGAAATTGTTTGGCCAAAACAAACATTTGTTTTCAAAGTAGACAATTTTATTTGCATATTTTGATTTGTTTTCTACATTACGCCTTTTTCGATTAACACCCTTTTGAATATAAAGCTGTAATTAACGACCTTATAGCACTGAGCCGACTTTTTGTGAATAGCACACCAGCTGGGCCAAATTTTATAGACATAATTTTATAATAAGTTTACCAGCCAAAAATACCATGTCAAATGTATCATCTGTGACCAGTTTCTTGTTCATGTTGGCTAGTTACATGGGAAAGGACATTGCAAACTGCAATGAGCTAAAACCTGTCAGGGCCAAATTTCATAGAGCTGCTTAAGCAGCAAATATTGCTTAACAAATTTTCTGCATTGCAAAAATGAGCAGGATACCCAGTCAGGAATGGTACATTTTGACTGGTAATTTGGCTGGTAACCTTAATCTGGTATAAAGCATTTAAACTTTGTTGAGCTGAGGTACTTTTTGTGTTTTATAAGCAGCCCAATGAAATTTGGTTGTAAATGAAGTTTGTTCAAAATAAAACCCTGTTGTGACCTTGCTGCTTGTAAGTCAGTTACAACTTTAGTTTTGTCCAGAAGAACAATTTGTGAGTTGCTTACAAATTGTAGACAGGATATTTCGTCAGTCCTGTTTGATATGACCTTGTTGTTACAAGTCAGTCATGACCTTCGCACTACCAACACGACAAAATTTTTACAAAAAAAAGGCCGGCAATTTTGACGGTACTGTCTGGCAGGGCCCATGTAGTTGAGCCACGAACTTTGTTTCACCATCGCGACAAAAATTGTGAGACAATTTACTGTTATCATACAAAGTAGGCAGGTAATTTTGACGGAACAGTCTGGCAGGACCCACGTAGTTCAGTCCCAATCTCTGCATCTTTTACTGTGCCATCATACAGTGTAGTCGGGTAACTTCGGCGGTATTGTCCGTGTTTGAATTCTCACAGCAGCGAACACAGCGATTGCTATATTAAAGAAGGACGTCAGACCGTAACGGTAGGCGTGTAGAAAGAGATAGGCCTCGATGGAGGTCAGACAAAGCATCGCAAAAAGATTCTTGATAGTCCTCCAAGATGTCCGATAGAGAAGAAGATAACACTGTGCGAGACCAAAGATGCTGGCCCCGAGAAATAAAGCAGCTGATAACGCTGTGAAGTGAATATCATCCTAGAAAACAAGAGAGAAAGTAAGAATAAAGTCAGCTAAATTCAAGGCTTTTGGGTACCCTAGGTGGCAGCAGACTTGCCAAGTGAATCCGCTGCTCTTCGAAATGTGCCAAATTTCATGGCTCTGTTTACCATAAGCAAGGAATTGACGCTTATGGAAGCAGGGAATTCCACGCTTAAATCAAGCAAATTTCATGGGTTAGCAGGGAATTTTTGCTCGTGGGCCATTCACCCTTAAACTGTCCCGTAACCAGGGATTACATCCAAGTTGTAAATTTAACAGAATTTTTGAAAAATTGACTAGAAAAAGATTTGAATTTGTGACCTTCGGAACAACGTGCTTGATTATCCTTTACCTAATGAAGTCGTACATTTTGCAGTGATTACTTACGTCTAAAATCATCGGTCCAGCGTTGAATATCCGCCCAACTCGTATAAGGTTGAGGGTTAAACAGAGTGAGCAAAGTGCAATTGTCAGTTTACCTAACCAGTTAAGTGGTATGAGCTGCTGATGGTTTTCTGAAAGAAAAAATAAGGGGGGAGTGAGCGGGAAAGTCTTTTGAAAAAACCATCGCGTTGATAGTGCAAAAACGTTGTATCTCAGTGTGTACGAAACAGACAAGACATGGACAAGGATAGACAGGCCGTGTCCGGTTTAGAGGCTGCGGCTTGATGATCATCACGTGAACAAGTGTTGAAGCATAGGGTATCCATAGAAACAGCCGCAGCCATAGCAACAGCGGCAGCCATAGCAACAGCTGCAGCCATAGCAACAGCCGCAGCCATAGCCACAACCCCTAATTCAGAAACAGCCCAATACTGCATTAAGTCATGTTGAACCTCCCCATGTTTTTGGAGCATGTAATTTGTTTTGACAAGATCACAACACTGAATCTATAATAACCGGTGTGAAGAGAAACAACCACCCCCCAAAAAAAAAAAAAGAAGAAGAAGTTTTTAAACAGTTTTTCAGCAGTAACAATTATGCTTGACTTACCAGCTTGGGGGCGATACACCCGAGCGACTCCATTTTTCTCTGATGGGTAGTTATCGCCAGGTATGGGACCCAGGTCTTCGATGCGGATGCGGTGAGGTGGGCGAAGCTTAACCTCATGCGACATATCTGTTAGGTTTATCTTCGTCTGTAATGTCCTCGTGTTGTTGAAGCGCTGTTTTGTCTTTTTGATCACAGTGTCTGGATGTGGAATGGACAAATCAAGTTCAAAAGGT
>CM021544.1:3971513-3986822 GCA_010994315.2 Pisaster ochraceus | reverse complement strand
TTTCTCATCCCTGACAATTAGCATCATAGTGTGTTGTGATATGGTATGGCCGAAGGAGCTAGTGCAACTAGTTCAAGTTTTAGATGGCTGAGTCATCTGAGAGCGCAGGCCTAAGACTTCATGAAATTGCCTTCATGCCCCAAGTCATTGCCTTGGTGCCCCTTGAAATGTTCCAGTAAAAACTTTAAATGTCTCTTATACAGAGGAGCATTTTCAAGGAAGGCAAATTGCCTCCATGCCCCCTGGTCATTGCCTTAGTGCCCCTTGAAATATTCCAGTAGATATTTCAATTTCTCTCATTTTTATACTTAAAACAAAAACTGCCTTGCCCTTTACAAGAACAGAGCATCAGGTCTTGGTGTGGGTTTAAATCCTGGTCAGGACAAATCACACTTGTGTTCTTTAGCAACACACTGAACCACAATTGCTTCTCTTCACCCAGGAGTATTAAGTGGGCACTTGTGAGGGCAAAGATGGTATTGATGTTTGATTTAGCTTGACGCATGATATAATATTGACAGCACAGGCTGCATACTCCCAAGGGAGCTGAGATGGTTTAAGGAATGACATAACTGGCCGAACGACTGCCCAGGATTATATCAACTTGTGTGCCACGAGCGTCATATTTGTATAGATTGCCCAATTTCTGTAACTATAACTAAAAAGAGTTGTTGCTGGCTTTGCTGCAGTAGTTCTTGTGAGCTGTTGTTACTCATGAGTTATTAATGATTAATTGTGACTCGTGAGTTGTTCAGTAAATAATTAGTCGTGATTCGTTAATGATTAGAAGGATCCCAGCCCCTTAGACGGTTTCCAGACTTACCACAACTTGTGGTGTACACCATCCAAGTGCCTACAGGGGTAGGGAACCAGCGATTTTCTTTGAAAATGAACTTTGTTCTGCCAACGGGGAATGGACAGCCGTCCTAGCCTATGAATCAGTTTTTCAATTGATGCCATGATCTGCAGTATTGTGTGATTTCAAAATTGATTTAAATTAATTTTCTTTTGTTTAATAAAAACTGAGAGTCAATAGAAGTAACATTAGTAATTGAGCAAACTACGTTTGTAAATAATCTTAGTTTTGTGACGGTAAGATTGGGACAGGAACACTGGTAAAATTTTGAGGTGTCACTTTTGCTGCGGAACTGCACTTTTCATAGCAAACTGTCGTCAGGTATATTAAAATATATGCGGTTTGTGGAGGTGGTAGGGAAAAAACTCAGGATCCTAAGATGGCATACGCATTAGGTTGCTATCCAACACCCCCTCCCCCTCCCACTAACCAGCCCCCACCCACCCTGCCTGCGAAACAGAATATTAATTATTATAAATCCCATCTCATGGCAAGGGCACAATTTTTTAGAGCTGCTTTAAAGTTTACATTTTTACTTTATATAGAAAATATTGCTTAACAGTTTCCTGCTAAGCAGAAATGAACAGAACACCAGTCGCAAATTGTACATGAGTCAATAGTGCTTTGACTGGTAACTTTATTCTGGTCAGGTTATTTTTTGTTCTGAACATCTGCGCTTAGCTACTTTTAAAAAATTTAACTAATAATAAGTTGCAGCTCTTAATAAAGGCCATGCCAAAATGTGTTAATATGTTTGTTGTCCAACAGTTCGTTTTGACAGGTTTTACATAAATAACAAACATAATATTCAAATGCAAACACTGGGTGAAAATTACCAAGCATTGTGCTGGAAGACTTTATCAGAATCTGTCAGAAATCTGTTGCCAAACTGGGGTCTGCGGTCATCTTCTGTCGAACACACGTTATCCTCTGTTTTTTCGGTGGCCATCATTACAGAGACACTGCGCCCTCTTTTGCTGAGTGGAAAGTAAAACAAAAACTGACGCCCTTTTGGGCGTTAAATAACTCAGTTCATTTATATATAAAAACTTACCGATGTGCGCTTTTAGCTTTTTCTTTCGTTTTATTTTATGTATTCTTTTGGGCGATTTTATTAGCCCACATAATTAACAACTTCGCTGAAAAAAAAAATCTCTCGTACAGTGCAGCTGGAACGGCAAAGACGCTATTTTCGGACAATTTTCAACGCCAAAAATCAAGATTTTTCCCGAAATTCTGTGGACCGAGAAGACCATGTCGTCGCGGAGTGAATCTTACTACGGCGGTGGATGGTCAGATCAGCCCGGCCCGCCCGGTGATCGGGACGATGATCGCGATCGGGGTGGTCGGTTCGCCGGGTTCGCCGGTCGCGATCGGGACCGTGGCGGTGGGGACAGGGGCTCTGGGCGAGTCGACATGGACAAACCGCCAAACAGCCGGTAAATATTTCTTTCTTTATTTCAGAGTGTGCCCTTTAAAAACCTTTATTTTTTATTTTGGGGTGATAATTGACAGTCTGTTTTATTTTATGTGGCTAAATCGGATCGCTGGAAAATAATTAAATTCGCTTGATAAATTAAATATGGCAGAAAATATTAAATAAATAATGCACATTTTTCGTAATATTTTTATTGACCAAAATTCATCAGACAGAAAGAAGAAAGACATTTTGCCTACCCCTCTCTTCAGTTGGTTCTTAGACTAGAGGGGACAAAAGTGATCTCTGGATTCAACTCTCTTCTAAAGTAAAAAATTCATCTAACAATTTTTTATGTGCTACCCTCTCCGACTCAGCAGGGCGTCTTTCTTTCAATTAAAAACATTAAACTTATACTTTATTTATTTTACTATATCATGGATAAAGTATACATTTTTTGTTTATTCTTTTCAAAATTAGACTTTTCATTGTATGCGGGAGGAACCACACAGAGACCGAACTCAAAGAGCATTTCGAACGATTCGGCACGATCGACGACGTCTGGCTTGTGAAGAACAGATCGACCAACGAGAGCAAGGGTGTGGCATACATCAAGTACGCCAAAGCGTCGGAGGCGGCCATGGCTATGGAGGAAACAGATAATAAGTGTATTGGGTCAGATCCTAAACCTCTGAAGGTATTGACGCTTAAGAAGATGACTAGAAGATTTTTAATTTATGCGTACATCATTAATTCTATTTATAGCAGCAAAGATCTAAATCACAAAGAACCAACCATCTCTGCCTTTGCAGATACTGAATTACCCCCGGGTGAAGAGAAGTAATTATACCCTGAATTTTTTTTCTTTTTTAAGACTAACTAATTACAAAAACGCTTGTAATGAAAGGGGACAATCCATTGTCTTGACATACTTGATGTCACTTCTTATTCAAATTTATGCAAAACACTATGCCTGCGCACACTGGCTTGCAGAAACTTCATGTTTTGGTTTGGTTTTGTTTTTTTAAAGATTAACTAATTACAAAAACGTGCGTGCCTTCATCGCAAAAACTACTTCATCAGATGCAATGAAGGGGAACAATCAATTGTCTTGATGCCACTTCTTATTCAAATTTATGCAAAACATGGTTTGCATAAATTTTTCTCCCTACTATATTGAATGTAATTCTAAAATATCTCCCTGATTGTTGTACAAAACCTCCCTGATTGCAAGATTGCAAATGTCGGCAGCTCTGTAATTGCACATTATTTCTATCATTCCTTGAAGGTTTTGATCGCAAACTCCAGACGCTCTGGGAGTAAACAGGACATTGATGGACAGAAAGAACTGATGCGAATCTTCATCATGGTCCCCAAGATCTACACAGATGATGATGTACGAGATAAATTCCAAGGTAAACTTTTATGCAATGTTTTTGTTTTGCTAAGCCAATTTTGCATATTGACATGGTTAACTAAGCTCTAAACAGCTGGCCCCAAGGGCCTGAATTTGAGAAGCTTCAAACCAGAAAAATTGCTGATAAAATCTATTTTGCTAAGCCGAAAATTGTGAGGGAACCAGTCACAACCAGTGTACAATGCATGGTATTTTGACTGGTAACCTATTTCTGTTATTAAGAGCATACAGACAACGTTGGTGGTCGTGAAAGACCAGTATCCACACTTTATGTGACCCAACATACACATGAAATAACAAACCTGTGAAATTTTAACCTCAATTGTTAATTGGAGTCACAAGAACATAGTGAAAAAAAAGTCCCTTATTTGTTTTCACTGTCTTTCAAACATCAGGTATCAGACTCGCAAGATCAAAATTGTTTCACTCATTTCTCAAAAACTAAAGCATTTCAGGCAGAAATATTTCAAGGGAAGTTTTACACCATGATCATCTTCTTACCACATGCATCTTAAACAAGGTTTTTGTCTAAGCATGGCAAATTTTTGTAAATTTCACTATTTCATCTTTCTCAACCAATTTTACTGACCGTTCCCCCCCCACTCTGCCTTCCTTTTGGAATCTGCATAGCTTATGGAGAAATCGACCACATCAATCTACTCAAAGACAGAAGGTCGGGCGAGAACAAGGGATTCGCTTACGTCAAATTCCGCAAAGTGTCCAGCGCGGCAGTCGCTATAGAGAGCTGTGATAGAGGTAAACATTTCTAGCTCCATACTCCAGTGCTTTTACCAGGAGGGTGTCGATACACCTCTCAGATAAATCGGCCCAATTTCATGGAGCTGATCAGGCAAAAAATATCGCTTAACAACTTTCTGATAAGCAAAAATGAGCAGGATACCACTTGTATGTGACATTGTACTTGGCTGGTATCCTTATTCTGGTAAGCATGCTATTGTTGTGCTTAGCCACTTTCTGTGCTTAATTTGTAGTGTCATAGATTGTTTTTTGCAAAGTCATCAATAAAGATACAATAAAAGTCAGCTGGGAAAGTTTCAGCTTGATTTGGTGTCTATTTGCCGAGAAACCAGAAAAAAAACTCTCTGTATTTTTATCTAGATCGTAGATTAGGAGGGTGTGAAATTGCCATCAACATCTAGATTTCTTGTTTTGTTGGTAACTTTCATCTTTAGAAAAACCTAAAAACAGTTGCCCGTTTTCAGTGCACAAGCAAACCGCTGTGGGATGCACTCTGTAAGTGTTGGAAGTGAACAATTTTGAAGGCGTTTGAAAAAAATCTGAAAAATTTGTGTCAAAACTTGCTGAATTTAAACTTCAGCAAGTTTTGACACAAATTGTTCAGATTCTTGCAAAGACCTTGCTCCAAACTATTTTAAAGTTTGCCTGAACATGCTAGAAAAAAATGAAAACTACCAACTTTCAAGCCTTCATTTGAAGATAAACCTTTTTCGTTTTCCGTTTTGTTTCTCTTCTCAGGTTTCAAGGCCATTTTGGCCGAACCTAAGGGCCACCGGAATCGAGACGAACCCATACCCGGCCAGATGCATGAGTCGGCGTTCACTGGCGGTGGCTTCCGGCCGGACTCGGCATTCGATCCCAGGTCCAACTTTGCACCGCCGGCCGTGGGCGGTGGCTTCCATGCGTATGAACCGAACTCCTACCACCATCCTGCAGCAGGTATGTTGTAAAGGTGTCACTAGATGGCAGCAGAGGTTATGCGTAAAATTCCACTGTTTACGTAGGCCCTTTTTTGCTTTGGGGGCTGGCTGAGAACCGTCCATCTTTTTTGCTCGAAAGCAGAGATGCACAAATAACTACACACAGCATTCTCCAGGTTCCACCTCCGCCACTAGTTGTCCTTCACAGGATCTCGTTAGTCATGATTTTTGTTTGTTTCTTTCTTTTTAAATCGAATTTTTTTTTTTTTTTCTCTGTTTCTCAAAGCAGTGACAGATCCGCAGATCTCTCCGAAGCTTTACGTTGTCGTCAACGGGAGTGTCACAGAGAACCAACTGAGGGCGCTGTTCGATCTAGTCCCCGGATTGGAGTACTGTGACCTGAGACAAGAAAGGGGGGACTTTGGGGTCAAAGGTACTTGCCCCCTTTTCCTTTCGTTAGAAATAAATCTTGATCATTAGAATTTGTCGCTCAGTGCTATAAGGTTGTTAATTGCAATTTCATATCCATAATGATCATAAGGTAGTAAACTGTAAAATTCAAAACAATTCAAAATAAGTCAGTTTCCCTGGTTGTTTTTTTAAAAAGTCGCATCCCCTGATGGTGACCCCTTTACAATACCACTTCCTGGTTGTATCGTAAACTGGGGTGTGATCGCCAGCTATACCACAGTTACAGGTTGTATGGCTTCTAACTGGCGCCCCCGAACAAAGATATTGACAAAATAGGCGGACTGCCAACATAAGGCTAGATGGCTCAATTGGTAGAGCACCGGCATGTTAATCTGGTGTTTTCAGGTTCAAATCCTACTCTAGTTAACATTTTTTTTGTTCACCCAATATTGAAGAAAAAAAATGTGATTTGAATTTTGTCTCTACACATGTAGGTATTGCGTATGTACGTTACAGCACTGCAGTTTCGGCGGTCTACGCTAAGCAGAAGTTGGACCGGTTTGAGTACCCGCCAAGCTGCCCGCTGTCAGTGAAATTTGTCGAGGAGCCCGGGTCTCCCACAGACACTGTGTAAGTACAATAGAGCTTTGTCATAAATTGTTATTATTATTACTTAGCGATCCAAAAAACTATCCATTGTTGAGATGTTCGAAGTAAAACTGTGTTTGTGTTTCTTCTTCGACAGACGAGCCCAGGTGCAGCAGGGCCAAGCACAGTTACCAAGTTACACCATGGATCCGACCATGCTTCGGCTCCCAGCACAGCAACCCCTCGTACACATCGACTCGTAAGTACTGGTGCAGCGTCAGTTTGAAAAACACTGATCTTGATTTTCAGATATTCTGACAAAATCCTAAAAATATAGCGCCCTGTATTCAGAGGTTTTCGTCTCTAGATTGCAGCCAGTTTTTGTTGTTGGGATTTTTTTATAATCTCACTAGATACTTCAATCTCCATTACCTTGACTGAGACGTACATTGACCTTTCAACTCTGACCTTTCGATTCCTATTATCAGTGAGTGCATGGAGAGATTGTTCATCGTCTGTAACCCAGTCGCCCCGCCGCCGTCGGTCCTAACCGACATCTTCTGCCGTTTTGGGAACCTGATCGAGTGCTATATGTTGAACAATCGGAACTTCGGTTACGCCAAATATGCAGGTATGAATGTAACCACAATTGAATATTTTAAGGTGGTAAGGAGTGAGGTACTCCGTCTTGCTGCTTGCTAATTTGAAACAAAAATCTTAGCCTCACAATTGCTCTTTTTCTTTGCTCCTTTTAAGAGTTGACCCTTCTTCTCAAATAAAATTACATCTTGGTGTACGCTCTCCTACCCAATATTCAAAACATCAGTGCATTGTACTGACTTTTTGTCTTCGGTAACCCCCAAATTTGTTCGCAGATAAGAGTAGCGCCCTCAAGGCTATCGAGATGATTCATGGCCAAGAGGTATCCGGGATCCGCTTTAAGGTAATGGTGGCCGACCCGCAAACCAACGACACCCGCAAACGCCCTCGCACGACCTGATTCCATCCATGCCGATTAAGGTAAGTATAACTGCAAGAAAATGAAGTGCATACTTGTCGAGCATGTACATTTCTGTATTATCAAGTCTTCATTTATAACTTGTTTCTTTGTTTGAGATGCAACACTTCTATGCAAGTAAGTCTGAAATAAGTGGTAAGTATCGGTATGTGTGTTACTCTGACGTGATATTTTTTCCTAAACGAACGATGCAATTAATTTAACAAACAGACTGAAGACGTTTTGTTTGTGTGTGTGACAAGGGTTTTTATGACCCAACAACCCTTTTTTTTTTGCCTAATTAACTTTTCAGCTACAAGACCTGCGGTATAATGGTAAAATTCAATCCCTGTGCAAATATGACTGGAGTGAACTTCCTGACATTTGGAATAAATAAGTTCCTGACAGACGCCATCTTTACGGGCAACTTGGGTTTGGATTTTTTCAAAGCAGCCAAGCGGGTCACCAACCAATCATGCAAGGAGTCTGAATAAACTCCTGCGTGATGCATGCGGTATTTAACCAAAACGCGTAGTTGTTTGTTTAAAAAAATGACAAGTTGTCTGTAAAGATGGCCGACTTACACGGTGTGAGTTATCTATTCGAACTATTTTAAATACTAACTTTTTACCACTGAGGCACGTGCCGTTAATGAAGAACTCTTTTCATTTGACCTGATGTACTGACCTTTTGTATTCCTCTCCATACAGACAAGGGGACTGACTCACAAACCACAAGAAAATTTACAAATAAAAAACCCATTGACCTAACCTCTGACCTTCGGTACTGACCCTTCACCTCTGACCCCCAGAAACACTCCACACACCAAAGATTGACCCCGCCTGTGTAGACATTTGACCCCTGACCCATTGACCCCTCCGGTTTAACAACAACCAACTGACCCGAGAGACAAGCTGGTTCTGGAGGCAGTATGTTTTTGAGTCTTTGACCTTTGACATAAACAACCCCCCGATGTGCTCGCCAACTCACTGGAGGATTTTACAAACAAAAAACAGAAACAGGAATTTGTACAAGTGACAACTTCTCGAAGTCGACGCTGACTTTATAGGGTGACAAAGTGCAATGAAATGAAGAGTGGTTTGGACAAGATTTGAAACGTGACAACTTGGAAGATGGAACCGTGGCAAGCAGGACAGTACTGACTTGAAGGAAGACTAGCAACAGAAGGGCGTGCCTGCTTTTTTGACACTTGACACTTTCCACCACCACTACCCGAGACGTTGCCGTTTACAAACTTTCCTCAACACAACTTCAGTACCTGGACACGGAGACACCATCCAATCGACAACAGAAAAAACACTTTTTACTGCAACAATCTCTGACCCCCTGACCTGACCTTCAACAAGACTGCTGCAATTTTATAAGCGGGGATGCGACGACAACAGAAAGGCATTTTGACTTGAGCATAGGATAGACAAGGCGGTGACAGCCCAGGAAGGAAAGACACCCTTGAGCCATGGATCGTACTGGTGACAGGTGACAAAAGGACGACAACCCCACAGTCGCAGTAAACCACCGGGACATGTGACCTGAAAACCAACGGTGACCTGAATACAAGAACTGGGGCCCAATTTTCCTAGAGCTGCTAACAAGAAAAGTTTATTGGCCAGCAGGGAGCCAGTGACGAACAATATCCGATAACAACTTGGCTGGTAACATGTTTATTTATTCTAAGCAGATTTGTCTTTCTCTGCTTATCAAATTTTCTATGGTTAGCAACTCTATGACCTTTGGCCCCAGTGGGTTTGACTTCAAACTGTGACCCACAGCTTGACTGGAAGACCTTTACATTTACTAAACTCTACTTACAGAAATGATGAACAAGTCTAAAGTGTATATACTGCTGTGGGTGAAGGGATTCAAATGGCCTCTCCCAACAGAGTTGCCCACACCACTTTGGGGCTGAATTCTGCTTACCATAAGTGCTAGCAAAAATTATCCGCTTAACGTAGACATATTTCAAGGTGTTTTTTGCTTGTGCGCTTACATATGTCATGTTATGACGCCCTCTTCCTTAACTCAGCTAGCGCAGAAAATTGGTGCTTACCGTAAGCTGAAAATGATGACCGTAAGCGCAGAATTCTTTCCTTGCACAGCTAGCGCAGAAATTTGGTGCTAACCCGGTAAGCAGGGTGTAAGTAAGCGCAGAAGTCCGTGGTAAGCAGAGCCGTGCAGTTGGCCCTGGTTAATTTGCAGAAGCTTCTTCAGTAAGAATTTTTTTGATTTCTGGATTGGGGAAGTGGCCATTTGGACCTTACCTGACGTACAACACCTCTAAATCATGTATTCCACGAACAAACTTTGAGCTAAAAGAAAAGAAAAAAAATCTGCTTTTAAGTGAAAATATTTTTGGACTCCATGATGGACCGACCAAAGACAATCACCCACTCAATTGGAATAGAATTGTTGTAATAACGCATTTTTATTTTGTGTTTTTGTAATTGCTTTGGCATACCTTCGGTACAGTGCTGTTTGTTCTTGATTTGTACCTAGTCGTTTATCTTTGTATATAGTCCATTTGTAAAAGAAAACAGTTGTTTTACAAGCAGGAAAAGTTACTTTAAACAGGTTTTTTGTGGGGGGGGGGGTTGGTAGGAGGTCTTGACATTTTTCTGTGTAACTTTTGAATTGGACAAGACAATTTGGGCGACTGCTAAATAATCTCATCTACCTTGACGAATCTAGGAATTTTGCCAACTTAGTTTAGTGACATGAATTTGGTTCATTTTCCTTCTCGTAAACGTCAGCGATGTACAGGTTTTGTTTTTGGTGGCATTCGCTTTTTAAAGGTAACGAAGGGTTTTTGTCAATACTTTTTTTTTACTGGAGGTATCTAAGATGGTGTTCTTGGATGTAGAATTGGTATGTTTTCCCTGTTACGGCTCGCCCGAGCATCTACTTGATACTACATTCACGAAGGGAAAAACCATTGCATAAAAAAATATTGGATTGGGGTAACTGAATCTGCTGCCCTCCTGCATCCAAATTCACCAGGGACGAGTAACTGTCAAATGATCCTTCAGTCTGTTTCCATATTGAAGGAAGGTTTTTTTTGCAGTGGCACCATGGAAGTCTCTTTTAAGATTTGTGTTAAAGAGAGAGAGCCGGTGATGAAACCGTGTCTTGGGCTGAACCACGGAAATGTCTGTTAGAGGGATGTGGTGGCGCCAAACAGTGCCAGTGGTGTTAACAACTTGATGTTTTTTATTATTTAATGCTATGTTAGAAGGGCAATGCATGGCTGGCGTATCCATGAGTAGGTTATACATGTAGTTACAAGAGCTTCTCCTGCAAATTATCTATTGCCACGAAATAGATAAGTGGATCAGGACTCGGGAATTCTCCTAATTATCTTCACCCTGAGTGAGATAAATTTAGTCCTGAAAGAACCACTTCTCTACTGCCATGGAGTTGTCCTTGCGTATTCAAGGGGAATTGCGGGGTGGGCGGCCTTCTCTGAGTTATTTTTACTGGCCGAGTATTTTGTGCTCGTCTTTGAGAAGGAGCTCTACCTTGCGTTACGTCGAGTTGTTTCACCAATGGCTCTATTCAAAGTCGTCTCAACTTCCAAGAGATTTTGTTTCTATGGTGTTACCATTACCTTCCCGCGGGGCCTTTGTAGGCGAAGGATTTGATTCTACTTCTGTCCCGACTGTTAAGAGCAGTGGGCGACTTCGGTGGTAGCTAGGTGGCAGTAGACTTACCAGAGCCCAATTTCATGGCTCTGCTCATAATTCATGCACTCATAATTCAGCACTTCTGGCTCCCAGAACTGTGCTTTACAGTGCGATGTAACGAAGACTTACCCAGGGTAAATCATGGCTCTTCAGAAATATGCGCATGCATGAACACTGCAAATTTACCTGGTGTGTCTGCTGCCCCCTAGTGCTCCAAAGTCTGCCATCGTGTACAGCGTACTTCAAGTGCTGCGCACACATCGCTTGAACTTTTGGGGCCCCTGTGAATTGTAGTCATATCTTTGTTACACGAACAAGCGTTACAAAAGCTGTTACACTACTACTACTGCAACGGAGACAGACAACTTAACCTAGGCTTGTCATTAAAATTACGAACCCTGTGTGTTTCACCGTGTCCAATGACCTTTGAACTTTATTGTGTTCTACAGTTTAGTAGGATCTTACTTCATGTCATGTTTTACTTGGATTTGTGGTTAGAAGTTAGGGAGGGGAGGGGGGTAAGCCCATTCTGAGTTATCTGTTTTTCATGTAAAACTTGAATTGTTTTTGGTATTGTCCAATTAAAACACTTATAATTAATGAGAGAAATTATTACAGTGTGTCACGTGTGCTTTTGTGTGTTTGGAGTAAATGTTTGAACAAGGAACTATCATGTGTGTTTTTGTCAAATGGCATTTTGGGGATGCACCGGTTGGCAGAACCAAGAACTAGAGCTAGAATTGTTTGCTATGGTCACTGAAATCCCTTTTGCTTTGGTAATTATTTCAATTTAACACTTGAGCATGACTTATTCAGGTTTCCGAATTATGTACCTCATAAAAGTATATATTATTGCTTTATTTCAAGATTACGTATTTATGAATGGTAAGCGCTTGAATTTTCAGCAGTGATATTGAGTTGTCAACCTTTTAAAAAACAGTTCGCCCTTGCTAACAGGCTACTTGCACTTATGGCGAAAAGCTTTCAATGACAAAGCCCAAACCGGAGGCGAAGCCCAAGTCCTGGTAACAACATTTTCCCTTAAACTTAAAAACATCGGTGAAAAAATTTGGACATTAAAGTGTTTTACAGACAAAACCACAAATTCATATGATTTCCAATGGTTGTTTTTTGTTCTTCGTTTTTTTTCGGGTCTTTTAATTTTTACATTTTCAGCCACACGAGTGGTATACAAAATACATGGCCAACATTGTACGATGTACACTTTACTACAGTACATTGGAAACAACATGCCTGTTCCCACATAGCAATACTCAATCAACGAGGGAACCGTTAACAAACTGATGCACACACATCAAACCTTAATACTGGACGAACCACAGCTCATCTCAGTCAACGTTTACATAAATGATACAATAATAATAATTTTCGTAACATACTATAGGCTTATTTTTTCTCTCTTCACATAGCAGAGGGGCATTTTTAAAAAATGTATCTACAAGGTTTTAAAGTTTTTAATTTTTTTTTTACATCAACTTCACAGCAAATTATTATCTAAATATGTTTTGGTTGTCACTAACATTTTAAAACAGTGAGTAATGCTGATCATTTGTTAATGGTTCTTTTCCCATTTACATTTTATACTTTTTAAAGCTAAAACTTGTTTAAAACAAATTTAGTGGGGCGCCATCTTTTTGCTGCAGTTTGTATCAGCTGCCAGTAGAGGGCGCTCTTATAAAATGAAATGGTCGAAGTAACAACAGTAGATGTGGTGACCCCATTGAGGCCAAACCGATATGAATCAAGGCTTTTCAAAATAACAAACTAACGTCTTGAATCAAGACCATGCAGGAGGCTGGAGAGGAAACTTGGCACTCTGGTCGATTGCCATTTCTACTGACGATCGTTCTAATTAACAATTAGAACGATCGTCGGTAGAAATGCTTACTCCGCTGTAAAGACTGCAGCTATGTCCGAGCTTACATGAAATTGAACTAAAATTGCCACGGTGTATTCAAAGATGCCCAACAAAGATGGCTGTCTACACGTGTTGTCTTTGTTTCTCTTTCAAAGCAACGGCTATGGCTTGGACTCTGGCTTGAGGTTTAAGCTCTGGCTTGAGCTCTATCAGTACACTTTCGATACAGGACTTCAAACAGGCTGACAGTGCCTTACTCAGAACTGAAGCCTAAGCCGGAACTGAAGCCTAAGTCAGAACTGAAGCCAAAGCCAAAACACAGCCTATGAACCTTGGTCACAATCCATCCACAGCCACTTTAGTGACACCATGGTTAGTCTTCATTCAAGGCACATTCCCAGAGGTAATTCAACCAGCGAGGGCGCAGCGACCTATGATCCAAACACAAATCTTTGATTTCAACATGGCACTAGGTTTCCTCATCTGAAACCAGCCACTGAACAACATACAAAAAAACTAAATGTGATAAAATATCAATAGCCTCAAAAAGTACGAGGTTATTTCATATAGGTCTATTTCTTATTTTTACCAGGGCCCCAACTTGCTAAGCACAGAAAAATCATGCTCAGCAGAAACAGGTTACCAGCCAGAATGCCATCAAGTTCACAATGTTTCAACTGGTAACCCACTCATTTTTTGATTAGCAAAACAATTTGCTGAGAAACTTGGCTCTGTACACTTGCCTGTCGACCCGGTATATCAAGGACTTCTCTTTCTACTCCCATTGAACCCGTTGGTTTTTAAGACGCCCTCGCTCTGTCAAAAACACCTGGATCCCTTTTGTTAAAGTCCTCAGTTTCAACGGGTAGACACGCTCATTACATGACATTTTTATGCCATGACATTTCTTTTTGTATCTTCGTCTGCTGAAATTTGCAAACTACATCGGAAACCTTCCAAGAATTTTACAAAAAGGAAAAAACAAAATCAATTTCTGTTTTTGCAGACATTTTGTTTGAGGTAACGAACTATAGGTGACAACTTTAAAACAACTTTTGGCTCATTTTAAAACAACTCTTGTGACTTGACAAAAATAACAGGAGGTATAATTTTTCCAGGACAAACATTTCTAGCCCTCTTTTTCTATCCAACGCTTAAATTGAAAAGTCCTACCACTATTTCAAAACCCTGTCTTCCGTACGACAATTCACAAAATTAACTTGAATGTTTTTGAAAACGTTTTACTTTACAAGATAACAAGGGGCCAAAAAAAAAATATAAAAAAAATAACAAATAACAAATTCATTTTATAAACACTATAATATACTGAAGAAATCTTGTCAAAACTGTTGTAACAAAGAACATTGATTAGACAGACGGGAACAAAACAAGAAACTAAGAACTTTCGTAACAAAGCTGAAATCAATTAAAATCAACAAATTCCTTATAAACTGAAAACGGAAGAAAACAAATGTTTACGTGGAACCCATCATTATCACGCTAGGGTTGGTAAAAATTTCACCTCAAGTAATAAAGTTGATGGAGAAATTTGTAAAAATTGATTCAATTTTTGAAATAAACAAAACATTCTTAAAGCCCCCCCAGATCCTCCCCCCCCCCAAACACACACACACACACACACAAAATACTTCCCTTTTTAAAATATATTTCTGCCGTAACACAGGCCCAATGATTGACTTTGCATGTACCATTATCACAAAAAGTTAAAGTAAAAATGTACAGATCGAACATGAAGACGGCACAATAGTTTGTTCACTTTAAAACAAAGAGTATTAATATATCATGCAAAGACAGCGGTCCCAACTTTCATAAGCCTGCCTTGCGCGACTTTGCTTAACAACAAATTCATACAGCAGCTTAAGAACAAGCCAGAATAAGGGTACCAGCTAAAATACCATGTCACATGTACCATCTGTGAATGGTATCCCGCTTGTTTTTTTGCTTAGCAGAAAATGTTCAAGCACCACTGTCTGCTTAAGAAGCTCTATGAAATTGGGCCCCTGCTTACCAGCCCAAAATGCCATGTAAAAGTCAATTGCTTGTGACGGGTTCCCAGCACTTTTGCTACAAAGCAAGTACCGGTAACGTTGTTAACGTTTTCCCGAATTCACAAATCCATGGAGGGAGAAAAGGAAAAAAGACCCAACCCCGGCCCAAACTCATCAAGCTGCTCTTCTTACACATAAAAAATTGTCATGCACAAAACAATTCTGCTTTTCCAGGAAGATGGTTACCAGCCTAAACAGCATGTCACAGATACCAGTTGTGACTAGTTTGATGCTTAATTTGTGATCAGCTGGAAACTTGCAATATTTTTCTGTACAAGCAGCTCAATAAAACAGGGGG
>CM021544.1:3861797-3883339 GCA_010994315.2 Pisaster ochraceus | reverse complement strand
CCCCCCCCCCAGTGTAATGCACCGAGGGCATTCTATTAATCGGCTTTTGTTCCTGAGTTCAGACCACGACTGGAGTATAATACAGAGGCCCAATTTTGTCACGGCAAGTGCTCATAGCCTTTAAAAAAAATTATCTGCTTTTTTTATCTGCCCCCTTCGCACTGCGTCTTTTATAACCGCATTCCTTGTTCAAACAGACATGAGTGCACGTGCGAGGAGCTGGAGATAAACCTCATTATAATGGCGAACAGAATTCTTTTTTTCTATTTTTATCGGAATGAAATTCGGATGTTGAGGGAAGTGACAAAAAATGTGGAACACCAAGTTACACTCAGCCGCCGCGCGTGCTGCTGTCGTGCGGTTCCGTATTTCATGAAGGGCGCCACCAACCCTAAGCGCACACTTTCCCCTATTGCCAGATCACTCGTTGGAATTGTATGTTGAGTGTGTGAGCCAAGTTCTTGACGGTGCTGTAGCACTCTATAATTTGTAAGGTCTTCGAAAAGAACAATTATTGATGCTTTGTGAGGAAATCATTTGAATACTAATTTACGTCCCCCGCTTACGGAGTGCGTTAGCAACAAAATGTTAACTCTATTCAACAAAGGTTATTTGGCATTTCGATTCTAACCGCACGATGCTTCTTTAGGACGGATAGAGATAAATCACCGGTGAAAATGTTTGCCATTTATGACGAGATATGTTTCTTTAGCGGCTGCTGATATGGATGAATTGATCTAGTTATGGATACTCCCCTTTTAATTCCATACACCTTATCCTAAAATGATATACGCAACCCCCAGTGCCCTTCAAAATAACACACACACGGCACGCGACCGAACAAAGGCGTGCTATGCAAAGTTTACACAAGGTCTGCCGGACTCTCCAGCGGCGAGGGCCCGGGCTCACTGCCGGGCCTTTCAACTAGCACACCGACCCAAGAGGGCAGCGCGTGCCCCGGCGCTCTGGCCGCGTGTGTGGGACGATTTCCCCCTCCCCATAGGGGTTGTAACGAGGTCGATTTGAAATCCCATCCCGATTCGCGAGTTAAAGAACCGCAGTTTAGATAACGGGTATGGTTTTTTGCGTAAGCTATTGGCCTATTTACGAGTATTGATGGCCACAGGATCAAAACGACCATGTGTTAGGGTTGGAGAGGATCGGAGATGCTTGACTCAGGGCGGCCAAGACCAGGGCCCAAATGACACAGAGCTGCTTACACACAAACAGGTAGCTAAGCACAACAAAATGATACTTACCAGTCCAAGGTTACCAGGCAAAATGTCACGTGTAACATCTGTGACTGGTATCCCGCTTATTTTTGCTGAGCAGAAAATGTTCAGGCAATATTATGTTCTGCTTAGACTGCTCGGTGAAATTGAGCCCAGCATGTCTGCCTTCACGCCAAAATATAGTCAACGGTCCTAGACCTGGAAAGGGGGGGGGGGCACCAGAGTTTCCGGGTCACACTGGCCAGGAAGCCGGATCAGTTTAAAGTGCTTTTGATTCGGATCATGGAACATTCACCCGAACAATGGGTAATGTTACAGCCTGAGGTCCCCCATGGGGATCCGATCCAGGAAAAATCTGATCCGGGAAAACGCTGACCTTTTTAAAGAATGTTTTCTATATTTATAGTTGAATGGAAACAAGGTTCAGGTCTTTGCCTCCGAATCCATGCTCTTTCGCGAGAAGAAGACAATGAAAACGGAATCAAGCTTGTTGAGTTCATTGATATCCTAAAGTAGTGTGTTTTTTTAACATTAAAATCTACAGAATCGCAGGTGTTTCAAAACTTGATTACAAATGTTTTCTTACGGATGGTGTCAAAGAAAGTTATACATTGCCAAATGTATACAGAAACACAAAAGAGAAGAACAGACGATGCTGTGAAAATTAAGCCATTACGTTCAGTACGCGGATACTAAATTTGTATAGCGTAGTTCATGATTACTTCCTCAAATTCTTCCTCAATTTATTTTATTTTTCTGCCAACTAGAATAAAGTGACCTCAAAAATGCTTGACACTGTACCCCGCTGGCCTGAAAATACCATGTGTCGAGAAGATGATAAAGAAATCTCAGTTTGAGATGTAGGTGGGAGTAAAATCCCAACTGGGGGGGGGGGGGCTACGCAGTTAGGGTAAGGACTGAAAACCCAATCCACGAGCAATGCTCTCGTTCGAAGAGAGTTTCGAACAGCGGACGGTTCACCCAGTGTAACGGCACAGGACATGCAAACCACTCAGCCCATTTTTGTAAGGTTACTTACATCAATTAAACTTGCTGCTTTTATTTCTGTGTAGCTTTTTTATAAAATGAATACACGTATTGCCCATGCCCAGCGAGGAGGGCAACATTAGGGCTCTCCTTCATGTCACTACCGTACCACAGAATTCTACGAGGGAGCGCTAATATACGTACGTCACCAATGAAAATTATGTAAAGTGCGCAAATCTATACGGGCCGTAAGCGCAGAATTGCGCAATAAGGAGAGCCATGACATTTGACCCAGGTGTGTAGCAAAACTTCAGGTATTGATAAAACCATTAAAAAACACCTTTAGTATCAATGTCAATCATGATTAATAGTGCGTTGCCTCGCACATTAAGACCTCCTCCTTGGTCGATGAAATTGCTTTCCAAGTACAGCAGACGTATCACCTGTGAGCCAATAAACAGGTTTAATTTCAAGACAAACACAATGCTATCTGAAGATAGCGCGGGGATTTAATCAAGAATGAGACACACTTTGCAAGATAAATTAAAATTGAATGACTCTAACCCGATTATCAATCCGTCCAAGTTTGCACTGCAAAGTTACTTAAGATTGGAAGTTAATGTTGGTGTTGTATCGCTCGATTAAAAAAAAAAAAAAAAAAAAAAAAAAAAAAAAAAAAAAAAAAGACCGCAAGACATACAGTCGCGTGGATGCGGGGGACCGAGGTCGCGTGTACGGCACACGAATGTGCCGATCTGCGGTGGTGATAAATTGTTTGTGTTAAAAGCTGGAGTTGATAACGGCATATAGAGGAAGGAAATAACATGAAGTCATTTTTTAGTCTCTGTAATACAGTCAAGTGGTTAGGCGGTATTGATGGATTGGATGAAGATAAGATAAGATACCGTAAGGCCGCTACTCCGGAAGGAGAGCTGGCTGTTTTTTCTCGTTTCAAGGAGTTTGTGGCCTCATAAAGGGGTTCCGATGGCTGGTGGTGACGGGGGTGACAGGGGGAATATGTGGGATTGGGGATGGGGGTAGGGATATATGGGGTTCTTCGGCAGAAGGGAGTGCAGGGTGGCGAAATCTTTCACAGTTTGCTTGGCAAACTAGCAGATGAGGACAAATCACAAGTTTCATGTATTTTGTTTCCCCTCTGGAAATTGCAAATGGTATACGCATAGCAAGAGTAAAGCCCCAACACTTAAGACAAACTACAATTCGAAACACAAAAATACCCTTACCCTTAACCCCTTACAACACTGAATCCCGCAGGGCTCGTTTTCACAAAGCGCTGAGATTGATCTGCATCAATCTTAATTGCTAAGCAAAGTGTGATGTCACAATACAAATCACTTTAAGATGAATCTTTGGTTGTGCTTTGTGAAAACGAGCCCTGAACAAAACAGTCAACAATAGCCCTCTCCCAGTAACTGGTTCTCAACAGAAACAATGCCCCATGTTATAATAGGTACCACCCTCCATGTACCTCGGATGGCATAGCCGCATGGATGGCTGGTAAACGTTTGCCACTCACAACTGTGCTCCTGCACGGTTCGATTCCCGACTGGGGCAATAATGTCAGTTGCGCTCTGGTTTTCTCCTACCCAGGCGTTTTGTTTTTATTCTGGCCCTTCGGTTTTCCCTCCCTTCGGTAAAATGAAACACTTTTGAGCTCCGGCTGTGCACCGTGATCAATGCGTCGATGTGGCTGGGTCTGCTGCCTAAAGGCGTCCGTGCATGCCTGCGGCTCGAACCCGATGTAGCCGCGTCCTTTCCAATTCCAGCTTCTCAGCTGCAAGCAAGAATTATGTTAGCCTCACAATATTATTACTACCCTAGTAGTAGTGGTTAAACGTCCATTGCAAACTGAACATTATGAGCTAAAATAAAGTATCAGACAGTATACAGCAATAACTGAAGGGCCTAGGCCTAAACAGGATTGTTTTCAAAGCTGGCTCTTTTTTTCTCTCTCTTTTTTTTTTGGCTCTAAACATCCGTTCCAGTCTGGTATTCAAGTTGAATCCTATATGACGCAGGATCCGGCACCTGTATTTATTTTCCAGCCCCTAATTATTTTATTACTCAAATGAATTATACACCAACAGAACTCACTGCTCATTGCGGAGACAATTACATGTATCATAAAAAATTACATCCAAATATCCTGCATCATTTCACTTGACATTTCAATATTGTATAACAAAAACTAATGAGGCAACATACTTTTTGTTATTTTGTTTTGTATATCTATGGTGTTTTTTTTTTCTTCTTTCTGACAACAGTGAAAGATTCTCTGTTCTGCATTGTCGGATTTCGTCGGGAAAATGTCCCATTCTCTCACTGAGCATTAAACACTCCACACACGCGCCTCCGGGATATATCCTTACACCCTTATTATACAAAGAGTTGCCTTTATTTGTGTACGGCCCGATGCGTGCCAAGCACGACTGCACGCGCGCCAAATAATTATTAGTTCTCGATCCCCGTATAAAAAAAAATTGTCCCCGATGTCTTTAATTTGCACCCAATGGGTTGTTACTGGTCGCTGCCGTTTGTTGTCATTTCGGGAAATATTAAAACATTATCCGCCGGGGGAAATATTAATTACTAAGAAGGACGATCAAACACGATTGACTTAAACCGAATATGAAACGGCCACGTGCGGTGCATTTTATTCTCACTTATTGATCGGTTATTAAATAAGAAAAAAATTCCCCCACCGTCAAATTGCCTGCGTGCCGACGGGACGACCCAAGCATGTTCGCGGGACGGCAGGCAATATAGACGGCCGATGCGACTGTGGTGTGCCGCTGTGTCTTTACATTTCGGACCGGACACTACCCTCAATAAACGCTATTATTAAAACCAGCAGGTTTTTGTTTTTGGGGCAACGGGTTATTCTAGTCAGATACACAACCTGTTGTTGCAAGTCCTCGTTTTGAAGTACACACACACACCCACACACACGGGTGATAAAGCGAGATGGTAATTTTGGTTAACGCATTAAACCGTTGGGGTGTGGAAAACTGGAGTGGTATTTTTATGCGACCGGCGATGCTTACCGCCGAAGGAATTCCGGTTTTGTTTTCGAGCAGCGACTCGGAAGATATGGCGTGCGCGACCACTTCGCGTACTTGCTACTCATTGTCTTGTCTTCCACTATTATCCCCTAACGTTGTTTATTCTGTCACAGCGTGGAGCAATTACACTCGGAAATATTAATTATCAACAAAGAACGGCTGGTAGAAAAAAAAAATTGCATTAAAAAAAAATATATATATATATAAAAGAAATGCACGTCTAAAGTATGTAGGCCGATTTCTGACCACGTGCAGCGTATTTTGTTTTCAATCATTAAGCGGTAATAAGTTCGCGCGCAAATAAATTGCCTTCAAAAGTCAGTTCGGTCGCTTGCGCCGAGCTGATGCCATTCTCGAAAGGCGAAGGAGGTAAGAAATCAATATTGTCTACGGGGTCTTTGGTAAGGTAACAATGGGGTTCCCTTCTATACACGTCAGTTCGATGAGAAATATAGAGAGAGAGAGGGGGGAGGGTATAAGGAGACGTTGCAGGCAGCGAGGACTGTTAAAACATTCAAGATAGAATAATATTGACTCTCATATTGGTCGTTTGTTTGGTGTCCAGTATTCGAGACGCTGTGTGTGTGTTCGAGACCCTGTCTACTGGAGGCTTTGACCGCCACGTTGGTGTCGACGGAGGCTAGCTTACAACTTGCATATTCCATTCCACCTCCTCGTCGTATGTCACACGAGGCAAGTTGTCCATCAGGCAACTTGGAGGCAACCGACGCTACGAGACCACTTAGGTAGCACATGAGTAATTTTTCAAACAATGTCTTACGACCCCCAAGAAAAATAAATGAACGTTCAAATGTGAATGCCTTTTCTTCTTGGAACTGGGTGCCTGTAAATTTCCTTGTGTGACATGGCCCTTGATATCTTCTTGGTGTAACGTAGCGAGACTTGTTTTGGAATAACATTTTCAATTGACCTTAATATATGCATTGACATCACCACGCCGCTATCTTAGAGGTAAAAACAATGATGAAACAATGGAAGCGCAAATCTATGTACGTGCGGCGCACAGGATGGGCCAAAGAGCAGCCTTCCTTTGACCTCCAGCCGAGGGCCCCTACTCGACTGACGTCATGTGCATGGGCTATTTAGCCGATGCTTCATAATAAAATGAGAAGCAGAAAAAAAAAATTTACTCAAAAAATTGATTCACCTGCTCAAATATAGCCCTTTTCGAAACTCTACCACTGGACTTGGGCTTCAACTTATGGGCTCTGTCCGAGTGTTTGGAGCCCTGTACCGAACGCACACGTTTTCAAAATAATGAACTGAAAAAAAACCTGCCTAAGCCGGAGCCCACAAACCCAAATCGTGGTGTCGAAAAGGCCCTTGACTCACGTGAATACAGGCACTGTGATCCAATAAACTACAATCTTCGTCTAATACCCGGCATGCAACAGCGACTGTGAATATGATTTTAGTTTTACCAAACAAAGACCAGACTATTTTTTCCCCACCAGCCTCGGTTTGGGCGCGTTGATTTTGAAGATGAAAAGACATATGCATTGTGATAACTTACCCCCCCCCCAAAAAAAAAAAAATAAAAAAATAAAAAAATAAATAAACACATTAATGGCGTTTCATGGCCGAGCGGTCAAGTGCACTGAACTCAAGCTCTATTGCTTCTGATCAGCAGAGTGTGGGTTTGAGTCCCGGACTTGACACCAGTCTCCTTAAGCAAGGCACTTTACCATTATTGCTGCCCGGGTGTTTCTAGCAATGGCAGCTGAATGCGCCACAGCACCTTTTCTCACAAGGTGTTATATAAATGGGTCTCATAGTTCAATAACCCTAAAAGCCTGTCTGGAATTAAATAATGATAATCGCTTTGAGATACCCGTAGATAAAGCGCTGTATAAAAAACTAGCTATTATTATTATAATTAAACACATTAACTCATTTTTATCATTTAAACATTTTGTTCAACCATTGGAACATTATCGTTTCCCCTTTTCCATTCCCTCTCAATGTATTTTCTTCACACTAAATTTACATAAAATACAAGCAGGTGATACATATCCATTGCCATTAGTATTCCACAAACCGGATTCGGGAACCAATACGCTTAACAAGTGCAATGGAACAACAATGAAAATGTATACGCTTGCAGCAGTATCAAAATAACTAAAAAATGAGGTTTATTCAGCCAGACTAATCTACGTTAATGTATGGCTCAATACAGACAAAAGGCAGAGCTTTGGTAAAAGAAGTTATTTAGGAGACTTTTTAGGAAATGTAGATTTACAGAACAATGGGACGTGGCTCGCTCAAAAAGAAAAAGAAAAAAAAGAAACAAAAACTGGACACACATAATTGAGGACTCTTAAACTCTTAAACATAAAACGGCACAGTAGCGATCTTTTATAATTAGTAGACAGCGAAAGGGGTAAAGTACAGGGTAAAGTATAGGATGGAAAAAGGAGCGAGGACGGTCACGCAGGAAAAAGAGAACATGCTGTCTAAATAATGGACTCATTCTATCTGCCATGTTTGATAAGAGTAGATCTCAAACCCACGACAGAAGTTGGGAAGTAACTATTACCACTAAACGTCTGGGTACAATCATGTGTAAATTTCTTATGCGAGGAATGTTGCCTCTGAAAAGAGCCGTTGTGGTATCGACGTTTTGAACGGCGTATTCTCCTGTCTTCATAAGAATGAAGACTGCTTGTCTCCTGAAGACAAGCAGAGTATACTGCTCGAAACGTCGAATCTACAACCAAGCGTAGATCTCTTATGGAATGAGGAATAGGCTCTGAGAAGAGTCGTTGTGGTATCGAAGTTTTGAACAGTGTGCTCTGCTGTCTTCAAAAGAATGAAGACTGCTCGTCTCCTGAAGACGAGCAGAGTATGTTCGAAACGTCGAGACTACGGCTGCTTTCTTTACCACAGTGTGGAGACAAAGTATTTTCGAAACCAATGATTTGGCTTCGCATCAGGCTTTAGGCTTCATCTCTCTGTTTGAAGCTCCTCACCCAAATTGCATGTTTTAAAAATTACTTAGCCAGAGCCTAAGTCGAAACCGTGGTTTTCAAAAGGGAGGGCATAATGATGACGGAGCTAAGATATTTTTCGGTTCACGGCTCTGGCTTGCTGCAGCTCGTCTACATTCGTTCCCAGAGCATAATGACATCGTCCCCGTGAGCGTCTATAGCTGGCAGCACCATGAAACAGGGGTGAAACAAGTTTGTTCAAATAGGTTTTTTTTAGATATGAGATATCACCCAACTCACAAGGCCGGACAGCCACTTCAAGGTGAGGGCTACATTTAACTGATTTGGGCTGTCGACCCAGGTCAACTTTCACAAGGGGCACGTTTCCACCTACTCCTGGGGCTGAAACAGGGTTACCCCTTTCACAGCCCGTATTAAAGGACGTAGGCAATCATCCACTAGGAGCCTGGTTGGCAGAGCAGAGTGCAGTACCTTTCCATCTTTTTACGAAGCAATTATGGTTAAGTGCCTTGCTCAAGGACACAAGTGTCATGACCGGGATTCAAACCCACACTGTGCTGCTGACAACACCAGAGCTTGAACTAAACAGCTCGGCCACGACACGCCACGACACGCTATTTGAAAAATAGAGGATGCCATGAAGGGATTCAATGGACCTTAATTATGACCATTGTCTTCTTCATGTTTCCTATCACCAAAGCAATGATAAGTGTTAATTCGCATGTTATGAAACAGCCCGAGTTTTTGCCAACCAATGTTGGAAAACTATGGGAAGCCATGTGAATGCAAAACAAAAACAGACATCCACTGTTTGTTACAATGTTTACACAAATAGGCATATATGTTAAAAACAAAGCAACCAATTATGGGATGTATTTCTGTTGATTGAAAGTTTGCAGAAGTGTTGACTTTTGGTTTAAAAACCTGTTAACATGATTGAATGTTTTGCTAACATTCGGCCGTCCATGCCAACCTGCATGCGCAAAGAAAGGTCTACGTGTTCACCCAACCACTCAAGTTGGAAGTCAACAGCCCCCAGGACACAATTGGGCAGATTTGTTTCACTGTAGTACCGCCTACTGAGGGCCTACAAAAATTATTAATGAGGCCGACGCTCTGATTCCTCCCTATTTTGTTGGGGTGCTTCCCCATACGCCGAGTTGAATGGAACGGCAATGGCGGCGTGCTTGATTCATTGTTAATACAGTTCGGTAGCTCATAGTCGCAAATTTCCAGAGTACTCACGTTTTTTAAAGGTGTTACGCCGTAGTATTGCACACAAAAAAATCGCCGTACTACTGCAAACAAAAGCGGCGATACAACGCAATGAACTACGGTGATATAACGGCGCTCTTGTTATGCCAGTCACTTATTCGTATACGATAGTCTGACGTGAGAGCAAAACACTCGCATTGTCTCCCGGATAAATGTAAACTTGAAGTTTTAAAGACACTGAAATTATCAAATTAAAGCCTATAAAATGTACCATTTCACTCTGGAATTATCAAGTTACACAACACGGACATCAATAAAAAAAAATGGGGGAAAGGGAGGCCTTAATAGTTACGCCAGTGAGTGCAACAATGGTTGGGGCTGCAATTGGGAAGCCCTATGAGTTTTGATTGGGGGACCACCCCCCCCCCTTCCAAATTTAACGACACAACCGCCTCGGTCACGCACCACATTGCACAGTGTATGTTGGTGTTTTTTTGTTACTGTACGACTGTGATCAGAGTCCGGGACGAGTCGGCGAAAGGTGACAACTGAAGTCCACATAAATATTCATGAGGAACAGTTTGGGATTACGCATTGTGTTTCACAGTCGCCATGGCGTACAGTAAAAGAACAGTCGGGGAAACCCATAGAAATGAGAGAAAAACAAATAAACAAATTTAACGAAAGTAAAAGAAACAGAGACGATTATGTGAGAACAATTATTGATAATCATTATGTTGCCTGTGTGGATTGTCACCCACTCTCCGGACACCTGTTGAAACGGAGTTTTTTCCCCCACTTCTCCTAAATGATATTCAAATATTGTGTGGATGTTTACTAGCTGTGCGGGATTCCACACACCCACGCAGCTGTTTCGGAAATAAACGATATTCTTTGAATTGTTTCTCTGGCAGAAAAAGGGCTACATTATATACAAATTCACTTTGCATAAATCAATATGAATGGCTGAGCGAAAAGAGAAATGGATCTATAAAGGTTTCAAAATTATACAAACAAAATAGGAAAACGAACAGATGTTATTTAAAAAAAAGTTAATTGGACCTAATTTGAATTAGGTCTAATTCGATGATGAACTTTACAAGCGCAACAGCCTAGTACATGTTTAAAAGGATGATTGTGCAAAACTTTGTAGGAGTGAAAATATAACTGTTCCACAGGTTTGCTGTTATGGTTGTAAACACCGGAATAAAGATGGTCGCGGCGGAAAACTTCCCTTAGAATATTAATAATAGTAATAATCTGTTTTTGTTGTTGTCAAAATTGAATTTTTTGCATATTTTGGAGCTCCTGGTGATTGGATTTTACGGATTAAAAGTGGTCTTCAGAGTAATTGTTTGGTAAAATAGAAACATTAATTTTCTGAGTAAAACATTTATTTGTTGATTTTGATTTTTTTTCTTCAAATCTACACGCATTTTAAAAATTGTTATGCCCTTTTGGTTATTAATTATGCATAATGAAATGGCAATTATTGACCTGAGCCGCCGATTTTATCTGTTTTTTTTTTGTTTTTGTTTTTTTTTAAATCAGGTATCATGCTAAAGCTTTGAATTATGAAGCCTATAGCACCTTGTGAGAGTTTAGAAGGTGATGCGGCGCAGTCTGCTGCCAACCAGCCGGTCGTGCCCCTTCTCTGAAATGGTAGTGTATTGGGTTCTTTTACGTGTATTATTATAGATAGGTTGCAATAAGACGTAAATCAGCCATCTTTATGGGCAATTCGGAACACGCAGTCATGCGTTTCGCGTGAGAACGGTGTGCAGCACGCGCACATTTCACAAAACTCATTGCATGATTGGTTAGTAAACAGCGCGACTGTGTTAACATTTTGAGCGCTTGATGATGCGCCTGCAAGCCAAAATGCAAGTTGCCCGTAAAGATGGCGTCTTTTGGGAACTATCTATACACACAACACGACGAACCAATAGCTTCACGTCCAATCTGAAAAGCTCTTGCTTGAAACGCTATTGTGTGAGCTATAGGGCCTTTGTGTAAAACAATTAGTTTTGATCTTACGAGTTTAAAAACTAACATGAAAACAGTAAAACATACATTTGGGGAGCTTATATAATTTTGTCTTGACTCTGATGACCGTCAACCTTAAAAACTTTTACACAATGTTGGGTTACATGAGTTGTGGATACTGGTTTTTGACAAGCACCAATGCTGTGCGCATGCTTAAAAGCCTAAACAATTGTTGGGGAAGCATGTAAGGGCTTTTAAATTCAACACATTACTGTACGCGAATCCTCAGGTAAAAAGAAACGGGAAATTCCCGGAGATTTGATTTTAAACCCCACTGCCATGCTATGTTCGTTCCACGCTCGGATAATATGCTCACCCGGGTTAACTCGGATACTACCTAAAGCAAGGGTATAGCTATTTCCTAGGAGCTTACCAGGGTTAGCATAAAAATACACTTTCCCGGGAATTTCCCGGGAAATTTGTTTGGTGTGAAGGGCCATAGTAGATAATGACGCGTAAATCCCATTCCATCTCATCAAAAGAGTGTGCAGTGCCTTGTTTCATTTAGGGTGAGCAATTGTGCCGGTTTTTGACGGTTCCTTAAAATTGAACCAAACTCAAAACACAGAAATGTTGGAGGTGGTACGATAGCCAATTGCATAAACATTAACAAAAATGTTCCAGCTGTACAGAGCGTGGGTTGTTCCAGTCATGGAGCTATTTCGCACAAAACCAACCCATTAACACAGTCAGGAAGAGGAATTACCAGTATTCTGTAAAGCACAATAAACTGCGGAACAAAAGGGATGCGTCAATGGGTTTGATGGTCCTCAAATAAAGTATGTAAAATAATACGTACCGGTAACAAATATGACAAGCTGTGTGCCGCACATTGACTTGTGAATCCATGCTATGCCCACAAACATAAAGCCAAGTGTACATTGTATGTTGGGGGACGTTTTGTTTGTTTTCTTTTCTTTTTGTCCTTTTCCCATCTCTTTTGTTGTCCCCTTTTTTGTTTTGCTGCTACGTGCAGTGAATAACATTTGACCTTTACGACAAGTGCACTGGATTATTTTACGTGCATTCAAAACACACGGGCCTACGGCTTTACGTACCATCCGAGGGACGAATCAATAGTGGTTACGGCAACATCGAAGCAACACCGGCAACCATCATGGCGCGCTGATTTGAAGCAATGTGGTACTATAAAATCAGGCATAGTGACTGTTAACACAGTATGGCGTCAATCTTGGCAGTTTGATTAATATTTTTAAACTGTACTCCGTTTCCAAAGATGCATTGCGGTGTATTTTTAAGATGGCGCTTGTGCTTGTTGCTAGTTTTGCTTTTGATGATTTGTGCAAGAAACGTTTGATTGGACTTGGCTTTTACATTACATTCTTCAATGTCCTCTCCGAATAACAAATTTCCATGAAAAAATAATCGAACGATGAAATGGGTGGTTTAGGGTAAGATTACACACAAACGTATTTGAGCCGGAAGCAGAGAAAGCTTAAGGCGTGCAGCATATACGCCCATAAAATGTGACGCAATGACTAACTGTAAACAGGATTGGCTTTGGAACGCTAGGTGGCAGCAGACTTACCAGGTACATTTTAATTGTTTACGTAGTTCTGAGCATCCGGAAAAAAAGATTTACCTGGTGAGTCTGCTGCCACCTAGCGTCCCAAAACTCCCCATTCTTTAGGAGTAATCAGCCCCCGGGGCAACCCATTAATAGGTGCATTATAAAGTATCAAGCACCAGTCTGAATCGCTATATCATTCAAGGTTTACATATTCTCTCATCCACCGGGGCTGAGAAGTGTTTCGAAGTTGCCCCCGACCGATGCATTTCGACCTCACATTGTGTTGGTGTGCCCGTAGACTGTAGTTCGGTTGCGCTGGTTAATTTATCGGGCACGGCATGCGTTTCAAGAAAACACCAGCCGCGCCATTGAAAAGGGAAACGGTTTCCCATGCAATGGAAAGATGGCTTCCTTCAGACGTTGGTATTCAGAGGTGGATGAGGGAGAAGCTGCACGGATCTTGCCTTTTGCGTTTAAATGTACACTATTTCCATGACTCATCTGTGGCACCTTTGCTCGGCATTTCTCAAACCAATGTCCCCCGTGGTGACACTAATCCAATTGAACTTTAAAAAAAAAATCGTCAATGAGAAACTCCGTCACTCTGATGGAGGGGATGATCAGAGATTAGCCGGCGTTGACTCTGCAGGCAAGCCGAGGATAATGATAAGATTACGGCGCAAGCCAACTGACTGCGACACGCTGCGTGGGTTCCGGACCACTATTGTGTGCTGTTGAGGGTTGGGGTGTTAAATGCGTGTAAATATTGCAACTGCTTGTACCTCTTGCATGCATGGGGGTGTTTTTTCCTTAGGTTTGTCTTGCAGCCCGCCAGGGAACCTTTTATCCCAAACTAGAATTCAGTTCCCCATTTTCCTGATAAACTTGTTTCCATTTTGGTCTCCAGGAATAGTTTGTCTCTCTCTCTCTATCTCTCTCGGTCCGCTCACGGCCGGTGCATGCAGTAAAAAATTGTGGTGCAATTCAGGCATGAGCGTTTAAGTATTAGATAAATAGGCCTATTGATTGCTAATAATCTGACAAAAATTATAAATCCACACTCGTGGAAATTAATTGAAAGTTACGTCCAAAGAACATCAGGGTTCTAAATACCCACTTGACCCACGGGCTATACTTTCCATTTGATTTGGCAATTGGCCACAGGTCAGTAATACCGAAATCCTGCAAAGTCTAGCGTTCAAAACACGTACTTCAAAGATTTACTCAATGTAGGCTTTATGATATTTATACATTAAGCATTTCAAATTCGAACCTCCGCCTAAAAGTTCAGCATAAGGAAAAAAAGAAAGAGTGGCGTGACGTGGCCGAGTTCGATGCTCTAGACAGCCCATTCTTACTCCGAATGTTTATTATCAATTAATAGGGATATCATCCTGATATTACCCAGTGAGTATTGTTATTGTTTCATAACCATACTTGTTGCTAGAAAAATACTGTATTTTGAAGGACAGTCATCGTTATTGTATTTGTACAATGTAGTGGTGTGTCGTGGCCTAGCGGATAAGACGACCGGAATCAAGCTCTTGTGTTTCTGATCAGCAGAGTGTGGGGTTCGAGTCCCGGTCGTGGCACTTGTGTCCTTAAGCAGGACACTTGACCATTATTTGCCTCGTCCTTCGGGTGGGGGCGTAAAGCCGTATAGGTCCCGTGTGTTGTGTAATACACATAAAAGAACCCAGTGCACTTATCGTAAACGAGAAGGGGTTTGCCCCGGTGTTCCTGGTTTTGATCGGCAGCATATTGCGCCGCAGTTCCTTGTAAACCATTACATGGTGCTATAAAGGAATAACCGTATAGATCCGTTTGCACGTAAAAGAACCGCACACTGATCGTTAAAAGAAGGAGGGGTTTGCTCAGTGTTTCAGGCAGGCTGAATCACATAGTAAACACTGAGGGCGATAACAGGTTATGATACAACACATCCAGACACGCTTGGTAGATATAAATCTACCACCTTTTTATGCCCCCGGGGAAGAAAAAAAGAGCATCCAAATTTTATTTGTGGATAATTTCTCATTTTATCTCAGTAAGCTGCTACAGACTTAATTTCATGTTTGGTTTGTGATAACAGAAATGCGTCAATGGGTAGTGATATCGGGCTTACGGTGAAAATCCCCTTTTTGTCTCGAGTGTGGGAAATTTTAAGTTTGTCTACTCTCAATATTCACAACATACCGTAAGATCGGTGATATCAGTGAAGGAAAAAATAACGCATTGTCGTGTTTTTTTTAATCCAAAAGATTATCTAAAAGGCACAATGAAAACGGGTGTACACAGATTTGATCCTATGAGAATTTTTTCCGTCAGAAATGCTGTCATTTTTCTCCCTGAACGAATGGTGTCTTTCATTGTTTGGACAGGTATTTATATTAAGTCAATGCATGATTTAAAAATAGTAATAAAGCCCTTTGCAAATACTCTGATAGTGGACGATGCTAACATGTAATTTCGCATCCAGAGTAGTTAAGTTTTGCTGCAGCAAGTAGTTGGAATATGTGCAAGTCTCGCGCGTATATCGAAAACGAGAAAACAACTCGGAGACGATTTTGTTTAAATAAAATAAAACCTTCTCATTAAATTCTATCCATACTTTTGATTCAGCCGATCAGAAACACAAGAGCTTGAGTCCGATGCTCTTATCCGCTAGGCCACGACACGCCATTACATTGTACAAATGGCTCTGTCCTCCAAAATACAGTATTTCTCTAAAACTTGAAAACAAAAATACACCTAGCAATTTGTTATATCAACAATGGAACGGTCTATTATGGAAAACTAATTGTTAAACTCGTCAAAGATGGCGAACGTTATCCATTCTGAGATGATAGTGGGAGACCCATTGACGTCATGAGCACTCTACCTATTCGGGGGTTATTTTGAGCTCAACCATAGTCCAGAAACGTCAACCGCAAAACTAAAAAGCGGTAGCTCCCTTCCTGCCGCCCGCCCCACCCAACACCTCGTATTACAAGCATGTTTTAGAATGTTTTGCGCCGTTAATTCCTCCTAAGCTGATGTCAGCAACAATGACAGTTCTCCAGCCGGAGAGGGACAAGAATACACGTGTTGAGCAAAATCCGTTACTTTGTTTTTGAGGCTTTGGAGCAAGCCTCATATAATGCCTCGCGCCCAGTGCGGGATTAATCGATCACGTAGTCTGCCGGATTAAAACGAAGCGATCGGCAGGCCGTGAGAAGAGTCGTTTTCCCCCCAGGGCATCGGAATGTCGTCTCGGCTAAGACGGAAGAGAGCGATTTCACGGAGACAGTTTTATTCCTCTTATATAAAAGGTTTAAATTTCAGCCTCTTTTCAATTAGGAAAAACACAGGATGCACGTACAATACTGCGACAAAGCAGAACATGATTGCGTTTGAAAACGATTTGGAATAGTCCACGGGGGGCGCTCAAACATTAGTCATATCGACCGCAGAATGTCACGGTTGAAAGCGAGGCTGTAGTCTTGCAGCCACCCTTATTCCTTTATTGCCTAGAAAATGCATCAGTGAAATTACTATAGTATATTTTAACTAAACAGCAATGTTTCAATCCTGGCACAAAAAAACAATAAAAACTGCAGCTCTTTCATTTCATGCAGCCAAATGCATCAACATATGAAAGTGTTGTTTTCCCCGGAATCAGACTGAAAATCTGGTTTCCATAACGATAGCGTATGATGTAATGATTACATCGGGTGTAAAGAATAATACTGACTCTGGTTTTACCCGTTACACTGATGCGTGATGCGTTACACACTAAAAACTTCCGGGTCAAAATTGACCCGTGGGGCCTGACCCGTTTCTCGGTCAGTCGGGTCCTATGACCCGGAATCTATGTCAAACTGACCAAGAATATTAATTGGTCAACTTAATGACGCAGTATTCGGGTTGAAAACCAACATTTTTAAAACTACTCTCCAGGTTAGCCTGTCCCGGGAACTGGGACATTTCAAGGGGCACCAAGGCAATCCCCAGTAATTTGCCTCCGTGAAACATCAGGCCTGAGTAAGCTTACAAATGTTTAATTTTTTTCATGGGACTTGTTCGTGCAAGACAAGATAACTTGGTTTTCTCACTTTAGATCTTTTGTTCCTGACACTGTAAGTTTCGCTGTAACAGTTCGGACATTCTTCAGATTTAACAATAAGGTTTAATGACAGACACTTCACTGTCACTGCTGGACTTAATTCGTTACTGTCAAACCAATCGACTCGCACTCAACCTGTCAAGTACCTCTCTCTCTCTCTCTCTCTCTCTCTCTCTCTCTCTCTCTCTATTTGCCCATCTGATACAACCATCTCCTCATTGCGACGCTTAACTCATAAGTGGCTATTCTGGACAAGACAGGTTGGTGATGAGTTGCCTCATGATAGACTAGGCCCAATTCCACAGGGCTGCGTAAACACAAAAGTAGCTCAGCACAACAGAATGATGCTTACAAGGTTACCAGACACAAAACTAAGTCACATGTGCCATATCAGTGACTGACATTCTGCTAATTATTTGTTGCTAAGCAGGAAAATTCTAAGCAATATTTTCTGCTTTAAGACGCTCTATGAAATTAGGTCCAGGTCTTGTTTACAAAAAGTCTTCAGCATTGTTCATGTAGCTGAATGCTCTCTTCTCAAACTCCTTCATCCTCCGTTCGGTGCCGTAGTAAAGAGCTTTCCTCGTGTTTGATCGACGAAACACTGCGGCACGTGACATTTCCTGACATGGTTTGATCCAGTGCCAATCGCACACTCCAAAGAACCACAATATCACCATATTTTCCATACAGTAAAAATATCAATGTGTACCTTTAAGAGAGAGAGACAAAAATGGTAGAAAGGTGACTGAGAAGGAGCAACAAAGATGTTCAATGGCTTCAACTTATAGAAAGTTGTTGCTTCAATCCAAAATCTATTCTATTTATTTAGTATATAATTACATACAACAAGTGTATGCTTTTTGCGTTTGCGAGAACCCCCCCCCCCACCCTAAAAAGGGGGTGGGGTTAGAAGCATTCAGCATTCTTCAAATCCAAGTAGTTGCTCGGAAAGAAACCTTAAAAGAGTCCGGCTAAACCCAACAGTGATGACCAGCATAATCGGCTAAACACGGCGGACAAAGCTCGTAAACCGATAGACGCGGCCCAGTCTTTTTATTATGTTTTATTGACCCGAATGAACCATCCTTAGAGAACTCATAATTATATGTAATTAGCTTGAACTTGGTTGCTCCGGTGAAACGTAGCGGAAGTTTTTATAGGTGTTTTACTGGTCGTAAATACAGCACCTCGGGAGGCAAGGCGTGTGTGGTTTGCAGGAAATAAAACATGGTTTGGTTACTTAGGGCTTACCGCGCGGCACGCGTATGCATAATCAGAGAGATAAAAATGGATGTTCAGGCATTGAAATGTGGGTCTTCAACATGCGTAAACAATAGTCTTTTTCTGAAGCGGATGGTTCTCCAAAACTGCCCCTAAGTTGAAATCTCTCTCTCCTTTTCTTTTCGGCAGTCCGTTCCCATTTTACCGTTGGTCTGATCTGTGCAATTCAAGACCCACATTCAACACTTTCAACGTGGTATTTTAAACAATGCATTCCAAATGTGGACAAAGTAAAAAATGTTGTAAACACCTTGTGCTTGTTCACTTATAAACGATATACCCTAGATCCCCACGCTAATCCTTCATCATTTGCAAAAAGGAAGTTGATGAAAACATTTCTGTACCGGGAATACAATCTTAATCAAAGAATCAAAATCACCCAGAGTCATCCGCCTCCTTTAGGACGATTTGTAATAATCACAGACGTTTCATACACACACCTCCCCATCGTTTATTTCAAATAATAGACAAGTTTCACAGTTTCACAGGAATAGTCCTTGAAAGGCCACGCAATGACACCATACAAACCCGTGAAGGTTGCCGGTTTGTAAGCACTCGAAGTTCTGACCTAAATTTTTACAGAAAAATACACCCAAAGAACAAGCTCGTTTATCCAACAAGAAATGTTTGACCTTGCAGTAACACTGTGACCACATGCTCTTGAAAGCGTCCCAATTGTAGCATGAAAATCTTATTATTTTCCCACGTCCGTATCACAATAAACGGAGACATCATAGGCAATAGGATGGCATACGGGTTAACAGGTTGGCATGGTGCCGGGGGAGAATGGCCGTTGGGCCCGGGGCAGACGCCCGATGGTCACGGGGCGCTAGATGTGAGACGGCGTGGATTTTTCTCTTGGATTTGGGATCAAGATTGTGAACCACCTGGGCCTCAAAAAATGCCTGACAGAAAAAAAAGTAGCTATAGTTTCCAGCTAAGCAATATTAGTAGACTACCAGGTGTACGTTGGCAAAGAATTTTCGCTGATAAACTGATTTTGGTTTTGTTTTTCTTGGCGAAATGTTCAGTGTGAGACAGTGTGCTTATTCTTTGATATTGATCTCTTGACCTAATGTCATCGAGTTCAATGCTAAAGAGAAAAACTGCTAAACATATTTACTTGTAAGTGCTAGCCGGGAACCAGACGAAACATTACCTCACACAATCATTGCACGATGGTAAATGTGTTGGTACTGGAAGCCTGTTTCCACAAAATTGTCTGCTTAGTAGATATAATGTGTTTAGCACTCAAATGAATCAGATGCTTTCTGCACATACACTAACCATGGGTTGATGTTGTTATTATCGAGGTAGGCCTATCATTAGTTCAGGACCCAAGAGCTGCTTAAGCGCAAAAAGAACTGCACAACAAAATCATGCTTAAAAGAATGATTACCAGCCAAACTACCATGTCATACGTACAATCTGTGACTGGTATCCTGCTCATTTCTGCTTTGCAGAAAAATGTTAAGCACTATTTTCTGCTTAAGCAGCTCTATGAAATTGGGCCCCGGTGTCACCGTATACGCATTTTAAAGTATGAACACTTTTTAGGCCCAAACTGAGAACTCACTTTTTGTTTAAATCTCTTTTTCAATCAATGATGATGACACTGAGCAAGACACTAATCTAGGTCTCCGGGTGACCCAGGGTCGCAACCCAGAAACAGAAACACTGACGAAAATGGTGGGTCACAACAAAGTACACAAACCGTTATAGAATAGCCCATCACTGTCGCCCCAACGCAACCCCTAAACACTTTTCTCTTCTTTGGCAGCGGGCGCGATCGATACGCAGAGCACCGCAAAATCCGCGTTGTCCCCCGCCAACAGAAGGCCGTTGTGCACGCTAGATCAATACAATCGATCGCTACTCTCAAAACTTTCGATCGTTTTTTCCCCCTTCATCCAAATCTCTATGATGGATAAAAGTGGACTGAGTGTGAGAGATAAATGGGATTTCTTTTTTAAGCAATAGTTTTGGATCCAGTATTTAAGTGGACTTTCAGGCATTCATGAATTGGATCACTTGCTTAAAACATTAACACTGGGAGGATTCGTGGGAACAGAGACTCACGGGATTTCGAGGGATTTGGACTTAAATTATTATTTTTGGCGGGAGTCCAGAACAGTAATGAGTCGGGGATTAGAGTTAAGCTTTATGCGATGAAGATAATCAATTAGTGAATGGAAAGTTCGTTCAGTTTATGTCAAAGATAGTCATGATAAATTGTTAAGAAACCTGGTTATTCTAGTGGAAGCCCGTGCCAGAATTGATGGCATCGACAGTGGCTACGTCTGAATCGCTGAAAAAAGCGAGACCCGTTCTTCTACCGAAAGTTTGTTTGCCTCATTGCAGTTTCTGACGATCATAGATAAGATACAAGCAGCCAAAACATAAATTACCCACCCCACCCCACCAAAAAAGGACTGAGGAAAAAATACATTTACAGAACAGGTCTAGTCAAATACATCACTATTATTATTATAATCTATCTGGTAATGAAACCAAGGATTCTTCATAAGTGGACTCTTAATCACTGTAGCTGGCACTGCCTGAGGAAACCAGTAAACAAGAGTGCTTGCTCTGTGAACCAGAAACACCGGGGTCGACCCCTTTTACTCTTCCACGATAGGTGTTCTGGGTTCTTTTACTTGCACTACCAATTCTGGTACAATAGATAAACGGCTTTAATATCCCATCCGAAGGACAAAGCAATGGTGGTAAAGTATCTTGCTCAAGGACACAACTGCGACGACCGGGACTCGAACCCACCCTCTGCCGATAAGAAACACAACAGCTCGAGTCCGATGCTCGGTCACGAAACGCCACAAACCCCACTACGTGCCCTGTATACTCAAGCATCAGTAATTCACATATTAAGCAACGACAATTCCATGAAATAAAAAACACACTCAGATTCCAAACAAAGATCAATCTTTATGCAACAATATCTCTTGTTCATGTGGCGTAGCTGTCTAATACGCAGAAGCACACGGACAGCTTTGACCTTTTCATCAAAGGGGTATATACAGACCGTAAACAATCCCTGGACCGCAAAATTGTTCCGATACCAGGAGAAAAAAA
>CM021544.1:3848122-3861667 GCA_010994315.2 Pisaster ochraceus | reverse complement strand
GGCCTAGATGTTAAATTTGCATCGTGGATAAAGAATATTATTTGGTTTTAGCCATACACCGATTATGTAAAGCATTGGGTGGTATACTCAGTATTTGATGTTTTTAGCTGAGCAGAATTATGACATTTGTGTCCCTAACACGGAGAGGTGAAGAAGACTGAAGTTAGAGGGGATGAGGGTGAATCCACTCGGACGAAGACAATGGGATACCGGTGATCATAAACAGCCGTGTTAAAGCATTGACACCGAGACCTCGGGTGCAGTGCAACCCTCCAACCGGGGCAATATTGAGCAGGTAACGGCGGGGAAGGCACGGCATTACGCCGGTTTGAAGAATCCTTACAAGTTGACCTACATTATTATGATGACATTGTTGCTGTTGCTGTCTTTTATTTAAAATGATGCATATTGGTTTGAGTAGTCCAAACTGTGCACAATAGTGTAGCTTCTCTTTTCGTGAGATAGCCAAACTCAAGTTCAGAGCTTGAAAAAGAATTGTATTTGTACCAGATAAGGGGACTCCCCCGCTGCGTTGCGCGAAAGATGAGTCTTCTAGACAAGCTAAAAGTCTTCCAGGGTGCATCGAGAAAGTTTGCACAAATCTTAGAACTCGCAAAACAATCTGGTACTCTCTTTAATAGGTGTGTCCCCACAATGCCCTCAATGAGAACGCGCCTGCTGGCACCCACATGTCGATTCCCACACCAAGCTCACTGCAGTAAAACTTCCATCAGTTGAAAAAAAAAAAAAAAAAATCTCCCCGAACTCGTCGAAATATATTGATCCAAATCTGTTCGCGTATAGAGAACTTCATTGTAGTTTTACATCGCAAACTGTTGAGTCTCACACACACATGGGTTGAACATGTGGTTCGGGTTCAATTGTGTCCCACATTCATGTATTATTTGTGGCCTGCATGTGAAGCGAGCTGTGTTTCTGTACATATAACTGACATTAATCCCTTTATATAGGCAACATTTTAACCGTTAGGTTTTACGATGGTTTTGTGAGCGTGCAACCCGAGGCCCTAATGCTTCAAAAAATGAATGAAAATTAGGCTGGTTGGTAAATGTGAACAACAAACGAATATAGGGGTTGTGCTAATTTATAATATTTTGCTTTATGTTCACAATACTTTTATGTTTACTTAAAATTCTACAATAGTTTCAATCTCAAACAGTTTCTGTAGTTTTGTTTTGACCTGCCAAGGCAACCCCTATGTAGCAATAAATAAATAAACACATTCCAAATTCGACTTTAGTCGACTAGCTGAAGTAATTACAATCAACCTATCTTCTGTGAGAAATTTCATCTTTATGCCAGTAACAACCTGTGAAATGATACAGATCAAACACACTTTGTATGTTTCAATGACAATTGCTAAAACAATTTGCAAAACAGGACAAAATGGTGCACGGTCTCAAAATGGCTGGCGATTAAATATAGCTTACGGTCTCAATAAAAATTGGCCTTAAGTTCAACGCAGGCCCGGAATAACACGAAAGGTAAGAAGGCCAGCCTTGGTGGCCCTTCAAAAGTTTCGCATGGATTTTAACATTTTCTCATGGAAGTGCCTTTTGCAAAATTAAAAATAGCCTTGCCTTCTCTAAAATTTCAGAGGCCTGTCAACGTTCGGATAAGCCGATTATGGGCTTCTGAAATTGGCAAGTCCTTTAACCATAATATTCACACAAAACAGAGAGGATCACATCAGTTAACAGGAATAGAGTTTGAAAATTCGTATTAATAATTTGACCTTGAGTGTAACTTCAGATAGGCTACTGAATTTTGGGTTTTGTTAAGCCCTTCATTACATGTGATGTTCTCACTAAACAAAGAGGAACGTGCTCGGTCAACAGGAAACTCGAGTTGGTTGGGTTTAGGGCCCATCGTCACTAGGCAAACTCGGTGGTCTAGACATCTGCTATAAAACATGGGAGGCCAGGGGTCCGAATCCCAGCCAAGGAGCCTGGGGTCGGTTTCACAAAGCACTACCACTCATCTTAAGATGAGTTGTCAGTATAATACCATAGTGATTTGTATTAGTGACTTCACACAATTGCTTAGCAATTAAGATTGATTTACACTTAAGATCAATCTTAACCATTTTGTGGTAGCCGTCGAGCCGTTGGGGTTGTGAAGCAGACACTATAAAAACCACCAAAATTATATACAAACCTTGCAACAGAAATAATTAGCATGCATTTCAGTTATAAAAAGAAAATATACAGAAAGTTGTATAGCTGTGAGCACTTAAAAAAAACCGTTATATAAGCTAATCACTTTCCACATTGATTACTGTATATTTGATTATGTTAGACAAGGGTTGAGACTGAATGATTCTATTTAACTCAGGCGGGGCTTGTTTACATCGCCACGCGCTAAACTACAACAGCTCATCTCCATTAGGATAAAGGTTGACACGCGTGCTTCATTTGAATTACGGAACGTTGCGTCTGCTGAATCGCGGGCAGACGTCCCCGTAACTGGTTGCGTAGAAGCGGCCGCAGTGTGGTGATCTATGCCCCAACAACAGTACACATGTCATCATATTCAAGCATTGTGTGATATTTTTTGTTGTCTACCCCCAGTCGGATGTTCCATTCTCATGGAGGGTGTCATCACTGATCTAGCCTGCCCCAATTATCTCCCGAACCCTTAACAGCTGAACTCGACACATTTAATGTTATTTGCATACAGTTTTGCCGAACGACCTGGGTGGTGCGAAATAAATGCATTGTTAGAAATGCGCATACAGAAAAGTTTGGTTTTCTCAAATGTATTCAGACCTTCTGAATAAAATACGAAAAAACAGCTGAGTTTGTCATTTAGAAGGATATTTGCATACGATTGTAATTGTCAGCAAGCGGTAAACTATCTTTAGAGGATAAACCTTATGGAATATTCTCTAATTTTCTCACGTTAGGAACAGTCATAGCCTATTAAGATTGATCATACCATAGTTGAGTTTTAATTTATTCTGGGGTAAAGTTGAAACGAACTGCCCCGGAGAGTATAGAAGTGTGGAGTCTGCAAACTTTCCCAAGCATGACCAAAGGGTCTAATAGAGAGGTTGCGTGACCCCTTAAAAGGTCATTTTGACGGCCATGTTGGGTACTATTTCCCCATCACACGAACGGTATTTTAGTACTCAACATGGCGGCGGAGACAATGAAGTGACGTCACGTGAAACCTCTATATTCCCAAAACTCTCCTCGAAGTCAGGACAACCATTAGACCTATCGTTGGGCAACAGAGTCCAACAGCCTCCTGATGATGATTACAGAACACTGACCGAAACGTCAGGTTGTTAAGCCACCAAGCTCTGGTGTTGTCAGCAGCAGAGTGAGGGTTCGAATCCCGGTAATGACACTTAACCATAATTGCTTCGTAAAAAAAGTTTGGAAGGTATAGTGCACTCTGCTCTGCCAACCAGGCTTCTGGTGGATGATACCCTTGCCTACATCCTCACGGACTGTGAAGGGGGTAACCCTGTTTCAGCCCCAGGAGTAGGTGGCAACGTGCCCTGGTGACGTTGATCTGGGTCGACAGCCCACATCAGTTAAGTGATAGCCCTCACCTTGAAGTGGCCGTCCGGCCTTGTGAGTTGGGCGATATCTCATTTAAAAAAAAAAACAAATAAATAAAAACACAGCTTTTCTCAGATCCACCACAGCTCGTAGAGACAGTTTTGTGTCCATTGTGTCTCTGTGCAAATCCTACTATATTGCATTCCCACCATGCAAAGTTTCAAACCCAGTTGCTGCCGCGTTTATGGGCCGGCTTTGCATGATTCCCCAAGGGCGTGCACATGCATGGAAGGGTATACAGGCATCGCACTTTACCTTTATCAGGCCTAGACCACCACTGTCTTGTTCCCTGTGTGCAAATAGCAGTAATGAACACCATTCGCATTGTATCAGACTATGTTTGTCCTTCCAGCCTCGGTTTGATCACATTGATAAAAATAAATGGATGGAATACAAAATGGTTCTACCATGGTGAAGGTCTTTATATATAGTATAACCAAATCTACTTTTCCTCGTGCGGCCTCAGCTTAAACCCCAATAAGTCTTGGGTCAAAATTTTGCCCACAATCCGGGTTCTAAGAGCTAGACCTTTTTTCGGGGTCAGCGTAACCATGTTTGAGTCTCATGACTCAGAACCCAGTCGAGAATCACGTTACAGCTACCCGGGTTTCTGGTCAACGTCGCCAAAAATGCACCTCACGTTGACCCGGAAAATGTCCACCAATGACCCTCGGGAGGACTTGATTTGAAGGGGAGGGTAATTTCATTCTCATCCATCAACGCTACACCATACAGCCCAAACCTGTGAAAATTGCATCAAACTTTAGGCGGTCACCTTTTAGTGACACAGCGTTAAAAATGTTTGCGTTTTGTCAGCTATTTTGAGGATGTCACGCGCTTATTTCGATTCATGAAGCAAAATTTGGTGGGTCTCAGAATAATTTTGATCTCGCAAATTTGACAGTATTTTCTCTGAAACATTGTGTAGATCATAATGTCACCGTGAAATCAAAGTTAACACACATTGGGCGTTAACTGTGCCTATATTTGTCTCAATAAAGTAACAGATACGATACTATCTTACCTTATAATTTTACAGACATACTGCAGAATTTTGCTTCATGAATCGAAATAAGCACGTGACATCCTCAAAATAACTGACAAAACGCAAACATTATCTTACCTTATAATTTTTACAGACAACACTATCTGGGTTTTTAAAAATCAAATTTCGGTATGAAGAAAAGGAGCATATCTCAAAACCTGTTCAGCTGTGATTTTTGTATAACTCTTTATTTTATGTTGAAATTATGACACAAAATATAAAACTTCCCCATATGAAGAGAGTAGTATTTTGCCTGCCTGGAATGTACCAGGTCACTATTTTTTGTGAACAAGATTAAGATCTACACAAACGAAAGACTGTTGAATGCTCCATCCACGGTCTTCTCTTATGGTTTATTCTTCTTCTCTATTTTAATTTCTTTTTTACAACCTAATCGTTAAAACATGAAACTGTTCGGTCGAGTGAAATCGATCAATTATTTTACCCATGTTTGCTGTGTTTGCCTACCACGAGTATCGACTAGTTCTGTAGTCTGGATCCGGCCACTCGGAAAGGAATGTGCTTCGGATGCCCTTGACAAACGTCAATACCTTTATGAAATAGATTGTTTACCGAGAGGTACAACGGATGTAGGACTATTCCACGCTGCGTTGTTAAACATTCGCATACTGGGATTGTCTTAAAGACAGGGCATACTTTGTGTAATTGTCCAAGACCAGTATCCTCACTTGGTGTATCCCAACCAAACCTGCGAAAATGTGGGCTCAATTGGTCATCGAAGTTGCAAGAAAATAATGAAAGAAAAACACCCGTGTTGCGTAGAATTGTGTGCTTTCAGATGCCCGAGAAAGGCTTCACGCCTAAGGCCTTTCTCAGATTCAAATTTTGGGGTGAAACATTACCCTTTTCTCTAAAACTACATTAATTCAAAGGCTGTCGTTTCTAACTATGTTTTATAATATCCACAGCTCTCCAGTGCTCTTTGCCAGGTAGTTTAGGTAATGAATATCTGGAGTAATTATAAAGGTAGGCCCTCCCTGGTTTGAAACTTTGTTTGTGTTTTAAGTGAGGATTAGCTTAGTTTACAGGCAGCATCCATGTCATACTCTCTTCTTGTAGAAGTGCCGGTCTGGGGAAGAATCACAGGTGAGATTAGCCTCGACGTTTTGACCAGTGTGTTCAGTCGGCCGTCTTACAGGAAAATGTTCATCTTCGGCATACTATTTTTGTAAACACTTACAGAAAAACATCAATACCCCACGGTCATCTCAAGACAATTAATTATAAAAGATCATGACTGAGTTTATTGGCATCTTGTAGGTTAGTGTGTTTCAATCAGCAAAAATGATCCATCGGGCCCTTGCAAAATGCCGTGAGCTTCAGGGCCAAGCAAACGTCTTTTGGGTGTAAATTCATGGAATCAATCGAAACACGCCTCCAGTGCATTCAGAGGGGGGGGGGGGGCAATTTAATGCAATATTTATTCGCCACGAAATACAAAATGCAGCATTTATTGCCAAACATCATTATTCTTCACTATTGTTGACTTCCACGAACGTGAACATGCAGCTGGGCTAGCCATTGACAGCGCCCTCTGTTGATAGTAATTGATTACGTGCGGTGACAATACAATGTCAAGTTTAGGGCAGTAGCAATCCGCTACGTTACTAAGCATGACATTACTTACTGCTACACAGTGAACATTTGTATTTGGGGTAAACCAAAAAAGGAATGGGTTGGTAAGAAAATTTAACAGCACAACGATTTCGGTGACCCCGGGCCCTTTGCAGAATATCAAGGCAGTGTAATCTGATTATTAAACTGTTTTCTACACTTGTTATTTCTTTTTGTCACCTTGAAGTAGACCTACATTTGAAATGTTCATCTATTGACGTATTTATTTCTGTTAATTTAACAAAACAGTTAAAAGAGAGCAAGGGAAAGAGTGCAATTGGTGGTGGTTCCCACGTAATGTGTAGCTTTCTACCAGCGAACTTTGTTCTTCAACCCAACGAATCTTCCCGTTTGACGGTGAATAGCACTATACGTGCACTGGGATGGCAAAGTGCAGCTAGCAAAAGGAGCCCATCATTCTGTACCCGTTGTCGTGGTATAGATGCAATGATTGTGACGGAAATTCAGCCAAATTCAGCCACACTTTCCCACCTTCGCATGAGTTCCAAATGATGACAGTCAGTCTTTCTTTACCCCTCGTGTATTAAGGATACAGCCATGCTGCTAAAGTGAGTTTCATCCTCGTTTTACCAAGCCACTAGTTCCCTGACCAGGCTGATATGCATTACAATGTATTTTGATCAAACCTTAACAACGGTAATGTTCCCCCACGATCCCAAGTCTCGATTTTTAACAAGTCTCGTCTTTTATATTATAGTTCGAGAATTAAAAACATGTTTGTTTTTGTTTTCAATGAAGTATGTTTATAAGTATATAGCAGCAATTCAAATTGATAACATTATGTTTTGGTTATGATATCCATGCAGCAGATGATGAGGTGTGTATTTGATCAAAAACAAAAGGTTAGACTTATCCTTACATCTCTGAACCCCTGAACACAGAGAGACCGATATAAGTATTACAATTAGAATAACATACAGCCAGTATCAACCCGTGGTCGCCGATTAAACAAGAATTACCAAGCGAGATGGCCGACTTGGGGCACGGGAAAAACCATGGTCACTCGTTAGCCGGTCGACGCCAGCAGAGAGGTCCTGCGTTGATTGGTTCGCGGGCGCGTGAATCATGTGAATAAATATAAACGAATGGGCGTGTCGGTTTTTGCGACAACCTCCCCGTGTGACGTCGTCGGGTCCAATCGATGGCGGTATGCACTTGTATAACTTTACGCGCGTGTCCAACGCAAGCCCACTAATCACCTCAAACTCATGCACGACAGTATAAGCAACAAACGTCCACAACACTCAAACAACTTATCATTTTTTTATCATCATCCCCCACTTAAATGTCCCCGAGAACTGAAGTAGTCGGACTGAACATCGTTGTCTATTGAATAATAGTTGCAGGAACACGCACTTAAAAAAAAGTACACACACGGAAAATGTTTTGGGACGCAAACATCGAACACATTCCCCTGGAAAACCGGCCGCCTTCGTCACTGTTCGGTGGCTATGACCGAGCGCCGTTCGGCGATGTCCTACCGGGTCATCAGCACCAGGGCTTCGGTAGGAAGATCCAACACGACCACCACAGTCACGACGGAGTCAAGAGGCGGCGGAGAAAGGCTAAGTGTCCCGTGCAACAGGTCCACCAACGACAGGCGGCGAACCTCCGCGAGAGGAAGAGAATGCAGTCCATCAATGATGCGTTTGAGGGTCTCCGGGAGCACATACCCACCCTGCCGTACGAGAAGAGACTGTCCAAGGTTGACACGCTCAAGCTGGCGATTGGGTACATCAATTTCCTGGCGGAGATGGTCACATCGGATGTCAACAGTGGAGATGGATTGAACAATGGTGGGCAGGAAATCCAAAAGAAAGTCATCATTTGCCACAGAGGTGAGTCAGAAAAAAACACTTCTTTAACAGACACAACTTGTTGAAATATCAAGCAGCTTTTACGGAATTGGGTTGTACCGTCACACTTCGGTCACTTCAGAACAAACTTCCTCTCCACACCGTCTTATCAATTTCAAGACAATCCTACTTCTGACCTACTCGTTTAGACATCTTACGTAAGGAGAATGCTGTGAATTAGCCAAACGGTCAAACTACTTTCCAACAACATCCTTATTCAGCTTGAACATGATGTAAACAAATAAGTTGTATCAAAACCGTAGTTCTTTAGAACGATTTCTCGGGTGTCAGCATCAATTTTAAACTTCTTTAAAATGCACAACTCCCGCAAAATGTGGATGGTGGAAGTATATTTTTGAGCTATCCGTTCCTAAATTCCGTTTTTATTGTCGTGATAACACAGTACCAATGAAACTATGCTAAAGGAGTACACTATCTTCATGGTCACTTCACTGTGGAATAAAGTTCCAGTTGCACAAGAGTAAGCAAAATTGTGTGGGACTATCTTACAGAGAAAAGGGCCACAAGGCTTGAATTTTACACCGGACCACAGACCCGAGACCAGTAGTTTAGTGTTGGTTCAGTTAACTCATGACGAGACAAGTCCAGTGGTCTTGTGTTTTTCGAATTGAACAAGACTACTTCACTTTGTAATTGTTCTGTATCAATCTGCTTCTGGTCTTGTGAAGAACAATTCTGGTCCAGTACACGTTTTGAGTGGCAAGCCCCGCGGTCTTGTGGATTTTCCCAAAAAAAAATCGAGCCCTAAAGAGCATGGGCTTAAAAACGCCATCATGCTGGTAGAAACGTTCACTTTTATTTATGAATAAATCCCTAAACTTCGTTTAGTCTGCATGTTTTGCATGTACTCTTCGTACCCATGTATTGCACCGTACGCTAATTTGAACTGGAGAGTCACTAAAGCTCCTTTTAAAAAAGTGAATGAGTTTTGCAAGTTAATAGCATGTCATGAGTTATATACAATTCCCTTGTATAACGCTTCTTCAGTGTACCTGTCGGGGCGATTCAACGCGTTACAAGCGGATAACTAAACTGACTAATGCCCAAACACCATCCAAACAACCTAACAATAATAACCCCCTTCTTCAAGAACATCATGGTACCCCCCTGTTTTTTTGTTCAACTCCCCCTTTGATGTCAGCCTGGTAATCCCCTTTAGCTGTTCACATAAGGTGCTTCATGTTTTGGCAATAGTCCCGGTAAGTAGGTCCTATCAGCGGGGCCTGGTGCCTCTGTGTTAGCGGGGGTAAGAGGCTTTATTCTCCCGTACATCTTGACTTCCTTGAGCACGGTGAATTAAAAGGCTCTGGACTTTCTTTTTGAGTAGTGCATGACGCTCATTTGGGAAATGTTGTAATGCGGTTCATTATGAATGATGGCGATTAATTCTTTGATACGGTCGACTTTAACTTAAGCAAATGCAAGATAGCAATCTAAGCGAACCGTTTTCTGTGTGTTTAGTATATAGGATTCGGAAATTGAAATTTAGCACGGTTGACTAAAACAAAATATAGTATAGGTTTGCGGAAACATCGTGTATATGAAGTATATTTGGGTTGTGTTGGCTCTGAAAAGACCCGGTAGTATAACGACGTTTCGGTCAGTATGCTCAGATTGTCTTCATGAGAAACCATATTCAATGATTTTTTTTTTTGCATTCTGGGGGACCCAAAGTTGACGAAATCTGTCCCAGCAATGCAACAAACTGCACCCAAAAAATTACAAGCCACCTTAAATTTTGTAGGGAACGGAAAGGAGCAAACCAAATTGATGTTTAAATTGCTAAATTTGAATATCGACCAATCGATCAATAGTGAACGAGTAAATTGAAGAATGGACTTGTCATAATACGTCAGAAAACAAAGAAACACAATGAAAAAACAAATACTGTGCATGTGTGTTGACGTCATGGTTAATTATTTACAGACATTGTCATATGCTGTTTACGATCGGGGGCCAGTTTCATTTAAAATAGTAAGCACAAAATATGCTTAGAATGTGTTTACTAAGAAAACTAAAATACAACGTACCAGCCAAAAAAAAGAGAGAATAACATGACATTTTCAGCTGGTAACCCATTGCTGGTAAGTAAGATATTTCTGTGCTTACCAGCTTTATGAAATTTTGGTCTTGTCTACTCAGTAGGTTGTCCTCCTGAAACTCCCGCTAGGGAACTTGACAAGGAGGTCAGGAGAGTGTAGTTTAATAAACTTTGGGTTACTCACTGGTTAAAAATACGGCTATAATTATTCTTTAAAGCTCGCCGAGATTTGGAGTCTCTGAGAGTTTGTGGCAAATTATTCCATAGTATTGTTCTTGGAAAAAAAGATTGTTCGTAGACTGTAGTAGAAATGCATGAAATTTTGGATTGATGCCCTATCAAGTATTACCTTTTTCAAGCTAGTATATTCTTTACACAATATTAAGTGGGTCACGAGGCCATATCCCACCGAAACTGACCCCTCTTCTAAACAAGCTACTCAAAAATCATGAGTGGGTTAACCAAAGCGAAGACCACACGCATTACACGTGTCCACAGTGGTGTGTGTAACAGGCTCTTAAAACTATAGAGGTATTGCCCCCAAGTCAAGAGCAATCGCTCCGCGTGGTCAGCGGACCGCGCACGCTAGCGTCGTGGGCACTCGTGGCTCGCGAGCCCCGGGCCAGCCGGTAAGACACGGTCCAGTCAAGCTGGCTGGCCTAGACCCCCACCACGCCCAAGCGATTGTTCCTTGGGCTATTTTTCCTAGTCAGTATTTCTGCAAGTTGGAGTCATTTTTGATTAGCAATAAATATTAGATTGCAGGTGGGGCCTTTAGTATTAATGATACGAGTCTTCGCCTGTGTGTGTGTATATACATAACAATATTCATATTTAACTGGGTGCTAACAAAACACTTTTGCACCCAAGGCGTGTAATTCTAGTCGTATTAATTTATATGACACCGCACATCAAGTACAGGGCCTTCAATGTGTTATTATTTATGGCATAAGATCGCTTACAAACATGCGTTCAAGACTAACAGGGTTTCACAGAGCACCAGCAGAGTTTTGAGGGGTGCTCTGCCGGCAAAACAACACCGTTCCCGAGGCTGACTACTTTCCAAATTATTCAATCATAATCATAATTTTTGCACAGCTCTGCCGTAGGGTGTAATTATTGCTATTTAATATCATGTAAATGGCGCGTGTGTTTAATTACATCACCTCCTATAAAATACACGCTCACCCCACCCCCGCACACACAAACACCTGATGAACAATTAAATCTATGCATAATTAATGATACGACTAGCGCTGTAAATTAAAGTTCACTTACAGTGCACGAGCCTAGAGCCCCGTCGTAAAACGTTACAAATTCAGCGGCCCGTGAAAAAAAAACCTTGTAAATGATTTTTCGTTGAGGGCGGTATTATGTTTTGAACATGGGTTCGCGACCACGATAATGTTTCAATGATGATGGGCGACAATAACTTCAGCAAGGATTAAATCTCAGATGCATAACAATGCTGACTTTTTTTTCAGAAGTGAAATTACACATGAATATTATTTTCATGGATATTCTTTAATGTTTACTTGGATTGATCTAAGGGATGAGCTCCGATCGACTCAGTGTCGCTACTTCGACTACTGCGATTATTTACGAGTTATGTTTTTTTTCATACAAAAAGGTGTGAGCCTACGGTCATGGCGGTCAAAAATATTGTACAATCATTGTATAATTGAAATTAAAAGTTGTATTTTTGAAGGAGTGAACTTCAAAACGACGAACCAGTTTGAAGGAATTACCAAACTACCGACTAAACAAAATAGTTTCTTTCTATTTTTTTTAATGCATGACTCATAGAGCTTTATAAGTTTGGACAACTGCACAAATACGAACATAATATTTAATGTACCGCCATTTTTTGCTTTATTTTGTCGCAGGTTCTCCATCTCCATCGGAAATGGGTGGACTACAACCCCTCGCCGGACATTCGCTTTCATGGTGCAGCGAGAAGAAGACTTCGCCGGGCCCAAACAACACCATGACGGCCAAGGTTTGGACACCAGAGGACCCTCGCCAATTGAAATTTACATCGTTGGATTTAGACACTTCTCTTGACAGTATGGGGTCACCACCCCTCATGCTATAGCTATGAACCATGCAGACATTATTTTCGCCGGTTGTGGGGACTTTGGCAATAAATAGAAAGGCATACTTTAAACTCTTGAAAGCCAGTAATAGAAGGCCAGACGCGGTCGCCATTTTGCTTGTTTTTGTTTGTATACGAGAGGCATTATAATAAATCTACGCAAGAAGAACGTCCACATTGATTTGATAAAAAAACTCACCGGTGTTTCTTCCCCGACTGGAAAACTCCACGTACCCGTTAGAAACATCTGAGAATGAAGCACATCAACAAGGACACAATTCTACTGGGTCTTGGTTACATTAACTGAAAGAAACTTGAGCTCAGCCATGAACAACATTATTGAAAGAACTTTGAAGATTAAATCTTCCGCCCTTCTTCGATACTTTAAATCATGTGGTGATGTTGCTGTTTGGTCGGAGCGCATGCTCAAGACGGTGTGACCGGTTCGGACCGGTTCGGGTCGGTTGGTGAACAGAATTATTTTGGTTTTCAGAAAACAACAGAAAGGCGCTCGGAGAAAAAATATCGTCTGCTTGGAGTTGGAATAAATTCTGGACCCATCACTACAACTTCCACGGGGACATACTGCTGTGTTAATAGATTTTTCTCCTTTTTCTATTTGACCAAGGGCAAAGCCAAGTCAAAAAATGGGGTTCATATTTTTTGTAATACTTCCACTTGGTAAAGAATTCTGTATAAAAAAAACAAATGATTTGGCTCAGCTCTAAGAAAAGAAATCTAGGTGCTATAGGTTCAGTAAAATTATGCCAAACAACGCGCGATAAACAACATCATAATTATTATTATGAACAAATTCATTAACTCCAATTCGCACGGTCTCTGGCTATTAGCAGAAAAGGGAACCAACCAGCCAAACTACCAGGAAATATATATTGCGTTGCACTGGTTCCCTGTTGATTATTTCGCTTAGCAAATGACCATGAGTGTTTTTTCTTCTTGTTAACAATGATAACAGCTTGGACCAAGTGTACAAATTCTGTAGGGAAACGTGTACAGCAATAGGCTTTTAGATAATGAGGTGTTTGGGTTCTTGAAACATTTGTTTTGTTTCATTATTGATTTGTTTTTTATACAATTCTGTATAAAAAGGGTATTCACCGCCGTGCCAATATTTTTACAAATAGAAAGGTTTTTTTTTCTCTTATCGTTGCATGTTTTTCGTTATAAATTTGACCTCTTGTTTCTATAAGGCACTTCGAAGTGCAATAATGATTGTCTTT
>CM021544.1:3834632-3848042 GCA_010994315.2 Pisaster ochraceus | reverse complement strand
TAGCACTGAAGGGGTAGACCCTAGTGGGGTAAAAATGTGTGGGGGAAAAACTTGAGCCAGTCACAACTGATACAAGTTAGAAGAAATTATGGCTGGCTCGGTTGCCATGGGCCAGTTTTCATAGAGCTGCTTGAGCACAAAAAGTATAACTAAGCACAAAAATGTCGTTGCTTACCAGAATAAGGTCACTAGCGAAAATACCATGTGACGTGAACAATGTGCAACTGGTTTCCTGCTAGTTTATTAGTAACGATAGGCCTAACTCCAAATAAAAATCTCGTCCCTATTGTTCCGTTTAGTCAATTAATTTGAATATTAATGATGCAGCCCTATTATTTTAATTATACAAAGGGCATTGTTTCCGTTCTAACTGATGGAGTATGCATTCACTTTTTATACCAGAATGCACTTTCCTAACACTTGTGCACATTCACGAATCATTGAACCACCCTCGCCTCTCTCAAAATGGATGTTGCATTAAACAAGAAAATTATCTAAGACGATTTTTCGAAGATGCAACTGTTTCTGGATGTTGAAGTTGCTGAAACATTGAAGAAAGAGAACTGTCTTCATAATGGAAAACTTTTCTCCAATTCTTTCTTCGTCATCACACATGGAGAAAGTCTTCAACTAAATGGAAAATGCATTGGGAAAATTAAAACAACATGGGATGAGTTTTTACATTAATCGTTGGTTCCATGCTATACAACATTAATTTGTATAGTCAGCTCCTAAAATTATTATGATAATCAGGTGTAGCAGAAAGTTATGACAAAGTCTATTGCTGTTGTTGATAATCTGATAGTGACATAATATTATCAGCACTTTATCGGGGAAATAGAATTAGCTGTTGCAAACTGCTTACCAACCAAAAGGACCTATGGTATAAATGCAAAAACAAATGTTAATAGCCTGACGTTTCGACCCTATAGCAGAGTCTGTCTCGTCTGCTAGGGGCAAAACGTCAGGGTATAAACTATTTGTTTGCATCACATCATCGGCGTACATGATAATTTTTTTCACAGCTATCTACAATTTCAAAACATAATGACAATCATTCATCAATGACAACCAGATTCCTGTTTTTAAAACAATGTCCTCTTTTCAAAATGGTTAAACAACAGACAAAAGCGTTCGTTTTTTTAGAAGTAGTATATTCTGTCTTGTGCAACAATATTTTGGCAGTTCTTAAAAGTTCTAACCTTTACAAAGATTTTGTACATAATTTGTAAAAAGAAAAATGACAAGAAAATATAATGTAATATATTGAGTAAGTTATGACATAGAATTATATTTCTTGTACAAAATTATTTATCGCTTGATATCAATCTAATCTCAATCAATTATTTTATATGAATTTAAATTAAACAATTCTTATGCTGAAGGGCGGAGTTTCCAATTCTTCTTTCTTTACGCTGAAAACAAATTCCATCAAGGGGAGAAGTTCATAAATAATTTATTTTATTGATCGCGGTTCGTTATGTACGGGAAACTTTTGGTCTTAATTACAATAAAGAAATGCCATAAAATGAGCAACGTGTAATGTATGTATCTCTATTGATCAGTGTCGAGTATGTCTGCGTGCCTCATAAGAAATGCCACCACCCCAGAGTATTATCAATTTAATTGATTCTGGTTGTGAAGCCAAAGATTCTGACAAAGGGGAACTTAGATGTGGGAGGAAAACTCAGAGAAATAGTCCAGGGAAAACCGACGCAGTTAGGTAGGGACTGAAAACCCAATCCCCCACACAGTGCCCACGAAATGATTCGAACCGGGGTCTTGTGAGGTGGAAGGCGAGGAACTATACGCCAACCCGACTGATCGACTTGTCACACGGGGTTATTTCTTACCGGCAACTTGGAGGCAACCTAAAGAGCAGTGTGCAAAAGGAACTCTTATTACTGTTACATATTTCTGGAAATGAAACCAAGGATGCCTTGGGAACTTAGTCACTGCAGTAGCCTGAGGAAACCTGCGAGTAAGGGTGCTTGCTATGTGAACAAGAAACACTGGGGTTAACCCTCTGGCCGTGTCCGAAACGGCGACTTCGGCTACAGCTACAGCTAGATCGCGCGCGTCTGCCAGTGTTGAAGAATAGGCAGACGCGCGCGATCTAGCCGTAGCTGTAGCCGAAGTCGCCGTTTCAGACACGGCCTTACTCTTCCACGATCAGTGTTATATTAATGGTTTATTGAAATACTGCAATGCAGCGGCTAACAGCCGAAATTTACAGTTTACAAAAAACAGTCATTAAAAATCTAATAAAAGCACCAGCAACATATTACATAAAATGAATTAAATATCAAATAGTAATTAAGAAAATATATATAAAAACACACGCAACAAATTTGTGACAGCATAATACACAAAAGCCCAAAATGATTAGATTAAAATTCACCCAGCGCTGATTTTCCAAAGAGCCTGTCCACAAGATAAAAGTATTAACATGGGAAAGAAAGCATCATTTTGTATTCCAATATGGCTATCCACATTATTATTGAAATTAACATATGGTGTTTCTTGGTTCTTTTACGTGAACTAGTACACGGGACATTAATCCTTAATCCTTACTAAGCCCTTATGGCTTAATCTCCCAACCGAAGGACAAAGCAGTTATGGAAAAATTATCCTGCTCAAGGTCACAAGTGTCAAGACCGGGACTCGAACCCACACTCAGCTGAACAGAAACACCAGAGCTTGAGTCCGGTGCTCTTAACCACTCGGCCACAACACAAGATCTTAAAAAGGATAAGGAGCAAACATTTGAAAGATTCGAAGGTAATGTACACTTTAGAGGTTTAATGTATTTATTATGCAAATTTCTAGCCAAAATAGTCCCTCAAACTGCATAACATTACCCCCTGTTCATTGGGTCCTATTAGCATTCTTGAGACCGCCTCAACTCCTTTGTAATATGCAGCACCCGGCAGCCAAATTGTACGCAGGTCTGTAATCATTCACATCAACAATCTCTACCCTCGCAGGTAGCCATTATACTCCTGGGAGATAAGAAGCAATTATAGTTAGGTGTCTTGCTCAACGACACAACTGGCACGACCGGGATTCGAACCCACACTCCGTCGACTCAGCCAGTAGAACTTGAGTGCGATGCACTAGACCGCTCGGCCACAAAATTATGGGGGGGGAGGGGCTACGAACGATACAGCTCATTTCTTACTTTGTGCAAAGTGTTTGCAAAATATTGTGAAGCAGCCTGACGTTTTGACGCTCCAGCAGAGTCTTTCTAGAAGGTTAACCTTGAACTAGTGGTTTCTTTACCTTCAGTTCTGTGAACTCTCCTTCGAATCTCGCCTCACGTGGATTGGGTTTGCAGTCGCTACCTGATTGCGTGGGTTTCCCCATTTGCCTGTTTTCCTCCCACATCTAAAACTGAACTTATCCTCTGAACCAATGGTTCTTCTGAACCAGTGGTTTTTTCTCATAATGAGATTTATTACATGGCGTCTCTGCAAAATTCACTTGATTGTATCTTCACCACGCAAAGTCAAATCCTTAATGGATAGGTCTGGGTTTTGTTGTTGTTGCTGTTGTTGTTGTTGGGTTTTTTTTTATGTTGGTTTTTTTTATCCTAGGTTGCAAATGTATGTACCCCTCAAAAATTCCCAAAGGGGAAAAGAAAAAAAAAGTTGGTTCTGATTGGAATGTCACACAAAGACGCCATTTTAACCAAACCAAAAAATATATATTATTTGATAGCGAGAACGTCTTTTTAGAAATCCAAGCTTCACACACACTTTCAAGGAACAGTGATATTTAGTGCTAATTTATAGTTTCAGCGACCACTTCTCTATAACAGAAAAAAAGAAGTCTTATAAACTATAAATATTGCGGCTGTTTTATGAAGTGCTAATGGACGGTCTCAAACCACAAGAGCTCCTCAGATGGGCTCTTAAAGTAACACATCGGCACTTACTCGCCTTTCTCTTTCCCCGATCGGTAATTAAAGAGCACAGGCACCCATAAACATAGCTTAACAAACACTATTTCCCCTAGCAACGGCGGCCGAGTTTTTTTTCTCCCTCCCCCCTTCACCCCGTCCACAGGTGTTGAAGTGAAAATTTTTCCCGCGCTTTGAACAATACTCAGAGAGATCTCTACTCTGCCACGCGACTTGTTTGTTTTAACGATCGAAGTTATCTGCATAAAGCCGACGGCTATAGATAAAAATAGTTGGCTAATTATTTGTAGGAATCGAGCGATGATTATGAAAGCGTGCGCGGACGGTGGGCAGGCAAACATCGATCAAAAGAAATTGGTTTTTTTTAATGTTTTTGCTTTTGTGTGTGTAGATGCCAGAAGATAAGCGTTACCTTTCATTTTCGCATACCTATGCAACAGGGCGAGTATAATCATTTGTATTATATATATAATTTAAAAAACACATAAAAAGCACACACACAAATTGAATTATACTTAGATAAATATTGAAGACGTTAGCGTTATCAAATATGTCAATATTATTATTTCATTTTTATTTAATTAAAAATTAACCGATGAAAATTTGTAATTTTTCGGTTATCAAAATACAACGTTGACCTCACTGTGGCAATAATGGATTTAAACAATGATATCATAGTGTGGAAATTTATTCAATGGCTATTCTTTATGGTAATATTCACTAAGTTCGATGTGGTGTTTGCATATTCATAAAATGACGTCATCATTACCCATCATGTGCCCGTTACACTTGACCAACGTTTATTGCAGTTGGATTCGAACCAGGGCCCATTTTCACAGACCTGCTTAAGCACCAACAAAAACATTGCTAAACACAATAAAATAATGCTGCGCAGAATAGGCCTTATGCACTGACGTCATCCAGCCGCCATCTTAGAGGTAAACTGATGATGAAACAAAGAAAACGCACATGATTTGTACGCACGGCGCACAGCTTTGGCCAATGAACAACCTCCTTTTGACCTCTAGGTCGCCCTACTTAAATGACGTCTTATGCGCAAGGTCTACAAGATTACCAACCAAAATACCGTATCACATGTACCGTCTGTGACTGGTATCCTGCTCCCCAGTTTTGCTTAGCAGAAAATTGCTCATCAGCATTTTCTGCTCAAGCAGCTTTATGGGCTCAGAGTTCACGCACGGGTTCACAGAGGTGGAAGATCAGGGGCGAGTTTCAACATGTCATCATTTATATGCATAGAAATTTAACCGGAGTTGTACTAATTAGTTAATTTTGTGAAAAAATCTGATTTCCACACCGTGTGGTCTAAGTATTCCTCTTGCCAGGCGACATCCATTCGCCACGAAAAGGGTTGTCGCCCCGCCCTTCTTGGAGCCCAAATTACACATGTTGCACTTGTGTTGACGTCAGTGGGCATAAAATGACCCCCTATTGGTGAAATAATGTGAACTCTTATATCCCTCTTGATTTTGAACACTTGAACACTCTGCGTAAAAATTAATTCACCAGTAGAGTTCTCCACGGTTCTGTCCCATCGTCTGGATCTCGTCCAATCACCCATGACTTACGGACCGTCACAATTGAGAATAATGTTATCCACCAACAACCGCCAATTGTTATTATTTACACACAATTACATATCTGCTTGAATAGGATGGTTGAACTTTACATAACCGTAATGATCATTTTACACCTCTTGGATCCTTTGCATCGAGTCTGGTCCGTACGTCTGGTACTTGACCATCAGCCCATGGCGCGCCCGTCGGAGTCTGTGCCACTCTTTTCACCTGAGGGCGTCCAGATTAGGATGCGCAATATATTATCTCTTTTCTGTTTTTTTTTCTTTCGTTCTGTTCATGTTAATATCAACAGTAACAGCATTAATAAAACTGCAGTAGTAGCCGAAGCTGCAGTAGTAACGACGGCAGCAGCGGGTCTTGCAAGACATTGGTGCTCGATGTGTGGTATGGTGTACGCCCCCTCCCTTGGGTCTTCGTTGTGTGGTTGGAATCTCAGGAATTCTTTAGCGGATGTCAGGGGTAGGTTCTTCTGTACAAGAGAAAAATAGTGTGTTAAAGTATAGACTTTTGGGATACCCTCTGCCCCAAATCGGGCATGGTACAGCAGCAGCAACAGCAGCAACAACAACAACAGCAGCAGCAGCAGTAGCAGCAACAACAACAACAGGAGCAGCAGCAGCAACAACGACAACAGCAGCATCATCAGCAGCAGCAGCAGCAACAACAACAACAACAACAGCAGCAGCAACATCAACAACAACAGCAACAGCAACAACAGCAACAGCAACAGCAACAACAACAGCAACAGCAACAACAGCAACAGCAACAGCAACAACAACAACAACAGCAACAATAACAACAACAACAACAACAACAACAACAACAACAACAACAGCAGCAGCAGCAGCAACAACGACATCAACCGCTAGTCTCTAAATCTGCTTCAACTGCTAGTCTCTTCCATCTGCAATGGAATGGAAAAAGTCGTTGGTTCGAATCCCACCCAAGAAATATGTCTGGGTTTTTTTTTCTTCACAGGACTTAGGAAAGTGCTGTGTATACAACGCTTCATACACATCGGTTTAACGTAAAATGCAAATAATATCATTTGTAACATTTATTAATATCAACCTTATCATCAACTACAGACATCGTTTGCCAGATCGAGTCGCTGAATGAACCCTTTCAGTTACGCCAACAGCACCAGCAACAGCAATAGAATCATCAACAACAAATATCAACAGCCTCAACAACAGCAGCGGCAAAAGCAACTCAACCATCAACAACAAATATCCACAACAGCAGCAACAGCAGCAGCAACAGTAACATAATCAACAAAAAATATCTACTGAATCACCAACAACAAATACGACTACTAATTCCAATACCGGATTAAAAAATATCGTTTGCCCTCTCTACCATTTTCTTTTCTTTTTGCTGTGCTCGACCCAAATGTTTTGCCAAAATATGGCGGGGCAGTTGGCTCCCTTGCCCCCTGGGTCGGACGCCTATGTAGACCGGAGATTGCACTCGGTTCTTAGTTTACCTGCCTGACATCATACGGTGCGATTTCCCTCGAAAGGCTGAGCGTCTCCTCTTCGCATGCTTCTTTAGGAGCTCAAATTCAAGACAGTGACCTAGGAGAAACTTTGGGTATTCTTTGACCTTTATGTAAAATTGATACGTCATGCTGTATGCTCATTACGAAAGGCCATTATTGTGGGCTTGTATGTAAGTGGCAAGAACTTAAAACTCTTTTAATATCCACCATTTTAAGAAACCTTTCTATTTTTTTTTCCAGCTTCAACCAGTTTCAGAAAGCGACCCTCGACTGAGTTTGCTGTATGTTTTAGTTTTGTGTGTGGCAAGACAATGTTCCACGGTAGGGCTTAGCGTCACTGTGATCAAGGTACTGTCAATTCATACGTCATAATAGTGTAAATGCCAAAAGAATTTTTGACAATCTTGCATTAAAGTCAAACATTTACGTTTTTATCATCGATGGTGTTTTGTGATCCTGTCCAAAATCGCACTTCCTTCGTTTCAGTGCGTGCCGTCGACAAAAAAAATTATGTCTAAAACTCGTAATTAAAAAAACAGTTCTCTGGAGAATTACATCCATGGAAACATAGAGCGAGACTTGTGGAGTCTGCTCACAACCATCTTGCTAGATGATAATTCTTTTAAATGCTAAGAATAAAATTTACCTTTGGCAAAAAAACAAAACTTGTATGTGATTTTGTTTTTAATATTATACTCAGACAAAAAAAACCCCGAGAACTTGGTCAGTGCGTTCTGGATAACAGAAGGCGCCGAGCTCATCCAAATCTGACCCGACACCACTGTCTAATTCAATTACACGTGGGGCCCATTGCATGCAGGTTGGACTCCCGTCTGCCTAGAACTCTCCTCCACCACACTGAATGGAAACATAACATACAATACATCCTCAGCATCAAATCAAAACAGAGGATGGGGTAAAACTTATGGCACAATGACCAGCCGAGCCGAGATCGCCACCAATGCATTCTCGAGGCTCGAGGACGAAGTCGTTGGGCTGTTGCCCAAACTGGAAGGGAAGGATGAAAATTTGGGGGAACAGAAGTTGGACGTGTCGATTTGGGGGGTTTGGGTAAAGCGCGACAGACCGCGCTGCTGCTGCTCATTTCCATTACAATTATCACACGCGTGGTCGTCGAAACATGCTGTTGCATCGATACCAACTTTTTTTTTTTTTTTTTTTTTTTTGGCGCGCTTTTATTTTCAACATGGCGGCGGTTTCGTTAACAGGGGAGTCTAACGGAGTCAAGTTCGCTTGTAGACAGTGGAACGACTTCAAAAATAACGACTGGCAACAGTGGAGATTGGGCCAAGGAAAGTTGCAAAGAAGAGCCAAAAGCCAAGATAAATCGCCGAGATGACTTTTGGTCTCTTAACTGCACGCGACAGGTGCCTGTGTTGCCAATCCTACTGAACGTCTACGCCCCCTTTTTTTTCCCCCAAGACTTGACATTCGGTGGTAAATGTTGTACCCGCACAAGACTGACTTTAGAGGGCAGTGAAAAGTGTAGCGTCAGGATACGAGATAAATAGTCAGGCACTGGGATTGACATGCACCTGGAGTTTGGAAGCCCACTTTTTTTTTCTTCTTCTTTTTTTCCCCGTTTTTTTTTCCTTTTTTTTCTTCTTTTCCTTTTTTGGTATCAAACCGGCAGCTGTGGATGCAAGTCTGAGCAACATGCAGCCAATCCAAGATACGGTCTGCTCGCACAATATCGGAGAGTCGTTGCTCCTGCAGACCCTGTCTTTAATGTCCCATTTGTCATTGTTCCAGCACAATGTATGCACAGTTAGGAATGACGTGCCGGATAAAAACACACTTTTCAATTATCTTGCTATAATGTAAGCTGTGAGGCAAACAAACGAACACTTGGTAGGTATTGTTGAGGAAGGATGGTATAGGAGCAGAGCAATCGAGGCCTGGGTACGGCTGCGGGCTTGGCCACCCGTTCCACGCCTTCGCTTGGGCTTTGTTAGACGCACTTGACACACTCAGATTCAAAGAAACCACCGCAGAATATTCTGCTATCACCTGCCACCATGAACACTGTTATTATTGCCATCGCTGGTCGCTCGCCTGCCTAGCTAATTGCACCGCTTGATTGGTAGACAGGCCCCCGCGAACCCGACTAGGAACAGCCGCCGACCCGTGCGACACAGCCGAGCACTAGACGTACAATGCACCCACAAACAAAGACCAAACCATCGCAGTTTTGTGCACTAATCTCGGAGCTTCGCTTTAGCAGATGTTTCGAATTGAAGTGTAAATACACACAAACAAGTCTTCCAGTCATGAGAAAATAGAAATCGGAGAAAATGACGGAAAGTTTGGCCGAGAAAAACAGACCGGGACGGCACGAGCAGCGTCCGGTAGGTTTGGTAGAGGGGAGCTGGCGAGTTACAGACCCACCGGTGATTCAGGGGCAAGAAACTGCTGCTTCGTAGCCAGATGAGATAATTGAGGGAATGCAACCGTGTAGGACATCATTAATCACTCGCTAACAATGCAACGCAGACAGGCTCGGCACGCCCAAAAATTGAGCAGTCCGCTCGCGCCAGCTCCAAGCCGCCGCAACTGAAGAAAAGCCCATCGAGCGCACTTTGGTTGGCATCATCATGTGATTTAAGTAGCTTTAACACTTAGTAGGGACTAAACGGGGTTTATGCTCCATTTATTAGATGTCATGAGTGTTTTACGCAGTGTGTGTTGGTCACAAAACGGCAAAACGGCAAGCGCCGAACGCGGACAGAAAACTTCAATTTTTTCACGGTGCCTTTTCCGAGGCAAACATTGCATCAAAATAGGCTTTAATACCGTTATAATATAGTATATTAGTCGCTAGATACATCCTGAGCTATCCCGGGTGCCAACCACCCAGCCAACTCTCGCGAGAAGTGTTTAAAAAGCGCCGCAGCGACGCGCGCAAAAAGTTTTCCCAACTTTGCAAAACTTTCAGCAAATTGAAAAGAAGTTTGGGAAAGTAACTGCGCATGCGTCATTGTGTGGACGTCCTGCGAGCCATTGAAGCATAACAAAAGTGCTGTTGAGCACAATATAATGCGGTCAAATCGGTCGTATGGGACGTGTGGGGGAGCTCGGCGGGTATTCAGACGCTGTATACATGCACTAACCACTTCGCTCTTTCTCGCTTGGCGTTTTTGTAGGAAAAACAGCCCCAAAAAGGAAAAAAAATGTCAATTTCTTCCGGGAAAAGCTGTGGAATGTGAGATTTCTGGGATTTTTCTACATGTTTATTGTGTTAGTGAGCTCGGATGCCGGGTGGAACGTTGCCAACTGCGAGGCGCGGAGAGGGGGGAAGGTTGAAAATTTTGCTCATTTTTCGTCGATTCGTGTTCTCACCGATGCACACAGAATTCCGGATTACTTATCTCCCTTTGTTTCATTCTTTTTCACACACAATTTCAGGCTACTATTTAGTGGGTTTTTGAGCAAAACTTAGCCCTGAAAGTCTCATTTTGTGACTTGCGGGCGTTCATGTCTAAGTGTTCAATTTGACCTTTCCGTTGACCCCCCATAACCAAGAGTGCCATTTTATCGTTCGCTCATCAGTCTTTATCTTTACTTGTTAAAAAAATGTCATGCAAAAACAATAATAATGCTGACACAAATGTTTTAAAAACCTTCATTTTGAGCAAGTTTGTTTTCTTCTTCCAAAACTGCTGAAGAACTTGAACGTCACGTATAGTCGCTACTATGACATCACAGCCTCTACCCAGTGACAATTCTAATTTATGGCTTTCGTTTGATTGCAAACATTCGAAGTTCGTTTATGTTATAAACTTTCTGGTTTAGAAAATATATATATCTTCCTCTTTATAAAACGACCCAAAAACTAAAAAGTCTGTTTTTGTTTAGTTGTAAAATTCACTCACAAAATGACTACCAGATTTTGATGATTGTTACCTTGGTATTACGTTGAAATACAGACCTGAAAGATTGTGGTGAATTCGTTACGGAAAATATACTGATGTTTGCAAACATTTTTCGAAAAGTTTTGTAATAAAAAAATTGAAAAAAACATTCAGTCAAACATTTTGGTAAATGTATTGGTTATTATTGTCTGCATCATCTTTGAGTGAAAAATATACTTTGTTTTTGAAAATGCTATTTTGGGGGTCCCCACCAAACCATACCTAAATTTGCCATGGAAACCATTCTGTTGAGAGGATTGGTAACTGACCTTGTTTGTCTTTGTCCTCGTTGTTGTTTGGTCAAATATCAAACTGCTTTGTCGCGAGAAATTTTGTGTTGGTATAAATAACTGCTGAGAAAATATCCCTCGGTCAACTTGGGGAGGCTACAAAAGAAGAAGCCCAAAACCAAGCGATAGCATCAAAAACAACTTCGGCGTTTTGTGTATTTTGTTTAAAACCCACATGTAATTTTAAAAACCGAAGTTTGACATTGTTTATTTTTTTCCGTCCTTTTTTTATATTTTTTTTATTTTTTATAATAGAGAACTGCAAATTAATGTCATTTCTCGTGCGGGGCCGGCACGGTCCAAAGGGCAGCCATGTTACCCAAGGAAAAAAAAATTGGAGGGAAGAAACATGTGATGTTTGTAAAGCCTGAATGATAATTAATGACATGAAGCACGGTTGTCCCAATTTTAAGGCGATGTATTGTTTCGTATGAACCGACAGTGTCTGGGGCTGCCTTTTTTTTCTCTCTGTGTGGTGTGTGTGTGTGTAGCCCATGACAGGGATAGAGACTATGGAAAGGTACGTGACCTGTATGTAATTCTCAACGGAGTTTTGTAGCTGAAGTGTACGGCAGCGATCGGTCTACACACACCCACACACACGCACCTAAAATTATTAATGTTTCATTTTACTATAGCTTTACATGAATAAAAGATAAGTGAAAGTACTTGTTTTTGTCAAGATGACTCTACGGAACTTATTCCATTAACAAAATTGAGAAAACAACGAGTTATTCAAATTTATGCAGAATTTTTTTTTTTTCGTTTTGTCATCAATATTATAATTATTTTTGAACGATAAAATTAGGAATTGTCTGTATGTGTTGTTGGCATAATGATGCGATGAATCGGCACTTGATCAATAAACATTGCCGCAAATTGTTCTCGCTCAATATTTCAATTTTAGAATATGAGGACACATTTCCAACTAATGTCAAAAGTACAAAATCTTATCAGCCTAAATAAAGTAAATTCATTTTAACGAGGTGGACCCCGGAAAACATATCTCACTGTCTTGTTAAAAAAAAAATTAACGTGTGAATAGTAAAACCTGCAAATGGGATAAAGAGGGTGGTTTGCATAACTCATTTATCATCGTATATTATTATCAATTATTGGTTTTGTTGTGTTGTCAGAAAAACCAACGCCCTCAGGTAGAAATCACCCCTTCCATTCAGTTTTTGAAGAGGCACAATTTGCAGTAATTTTCATAATATTTATTTCATGATGCCCCTTGGCTATCACTACTTTGATGACGTTTGGGACGAGTGACGCCCAAAATATACAGAAATAATAAAGTGAAACAAAATTAACACCTGGCCACGGTCAATATTTCACCCATCCGATCGTTGGAAAGGAATTAACACCAACTTACTGTTATTATTAACTTTTGTTGTTGTTCAGAGAATAGTGTACAGACCGTATTCTTTACTCGTCATAAACACACACACAAATTCATTGTAACTTCGTCCATCCATGCCCTGGGGGTGATTTTGTGTGGCTGGAGATTTTGCTCCTTTTCTCACAGTTTTGGAGGGTGCCACCGTTCCTCTTGCCACCAGGACTGTAAACTGCATGTTTATACTAGCGTTGCTCCTAGGGTGGTTGTTCTGGTGACGGCAGTGCACGGGGCGGACTGTTATGGGGTGTAAAACCACGTATGAAGCCAACCTTTCCATTCCGTATCCGGTTCTCACTCAACTACGACCAAGAAAACTTACAATTTTTGGTCTTTTTCTCTATCTTCTGGCCTGCAATAAGAGATTGCATTAAAATAACAACAAGCCGTTATCAATGTCGATGATTATAGGTCCGTTTATTTGTCTTTATTTAATGATGATTTTTTTTGTTGCAAAAACTTGCTATTTTTTTTAAATGTTTATATCACAAGTTAGTTGCCTAAAAATTCAACCTTTTCTAAAAGTTACTTTCAAATATTTATTATTTATTATCCAACAATTGAATAGCTTGTTCAAAATATTCTGCCTGATTTTGACTACAAGCTTTTTTCGAGTTACACCAGGTTTAAAAGCTTTAGTAAAATATTTATATTTTAGTAAGTGTCACCAGTTATTGTTTATTTTTGTGACCAATTGTATGTATTTCTAACAACAGTCGCAAATCGCCATCAAAATACAGCAACATTGCGTCACGGTAAAAATGT
>CM021544.1:3700340-3711565 GCA_010994315.2 Pisaster ochraceus | reverse complement strand
AATAAATAAATAAAATAGTTAGAAAACAACAAAAACAACAACAAAAACAACATCAAGTAAAATCCTATTAAAAGTCGAAAAGAAGAAAACATATTAATCGAACAAATTAATCTAAAAGGTAGGTAAAAAAAGAACCCAAAGCAACTAAAGGAACATCTTGCTGTCCCCTAATCATAATTTAATTCTATCATGGCCTGGAAAGGATGTTTATCATTTTGATACCATCCTGTGTCATTCATTGCAGTCCAGTAGTACTATTACACGGTTAGGCCTTGGTTGATTGTGGCACGGTTCCAATAGTATGAGTTTCCTTTCAGTGTTTTGTGACACCACACAGAAGAAGAAGTAGTGATAACTGTCACAGTTGGTTATTACAGTCCAAACATGTAGATTGATGTTAGGTTTCCTCTGTGTGTTGGTCTGAACGATAAAACAGAACATGTGTTGTACCGAGACATGACCCAAGTTGGATTGTTGCAGAGCTCCACACTCTCCCTGATTCTGCAGAAAGTCCCCTGAAAATAAACCAATCTTTCCATGTTCTGATGAATAAATTAGAAAATCTCGCCGATTATGGAAACTTTGTCCCTGTTACGTTGACTTTTAAATATCTCACTGTAGTGAATGTCGTACAAAATCTCCCTGATTGCAACGTTGGCAGCTCTGTCCTTGTTTCGTCCAAAATATCCACTGCGTTCCACGCACGAATCGCAGCTTAATTTCAATACACTGTTGTGCGCCCTCACTCACCAGTTATATACACCAATCAACTCCGTAATTAAAGGTAGGTTCCAAGTTTTGCGATCAGCAACTCACTGGATTGGCAACTAATTGACACTAGAGGGAGCATGCCCCCCCCCCCAAAAAAAACCCATTCATTACTGACTCCGCACAAGACCCGACTTGAACCAGTCTATGTTTCACTTGGATCATTTAGTTGCATGCTGTGATTGCATTCCTGAAGGCTGGTTCATGCAGTGGACAACATTGGATGGTTTGCCATTTTTATAAACACAGTGAAATTCCCTATAGACTACGTACATCCACAGTGGTAGCTGGGCCCAATTTCATAGAGCTGCTTGAGCAGAAAAAAACTGTTTAGCAATTTTCTGCAAAGCATAAATGAGCAGGATGCCAGTCACAAGTTGTACAAGTTGTGACTTGGTAGTTTGGCTGGTAACCTTTTTTTCTGGTGAGCATAATTTTCTTGTGCTTATCTACCTTTTGTGCTTAAGCAGCTTAATGAAACTGGCCCTGTTCAGCAGCAAATGGTGCTTAGCAGATTTTTCTGCAAAGCTGAGAACCAGTCACACACAATATTACATGGTATTTTGTTTCCAAGGGCAGGCTTTATTGTGTTTTTTGTGTGAGTAAGATACAACGCTTTGACTCTTTCAAATTTGCGCCTAACGTTTAGGCCCTTCATTGTTTTCGCACTGACGCCACGATTGGACCATGGCGTTGAGTGGCGTAGTGTCCGCGTAGCGTAGGGTAGGGTAGGCCAGCAGAGCAGTTTACATGTAGACTAGCCGTATGGACACAAACAAATTGAAGGATTTGCAGAGTAAATTCTCGACTTCCTGCCCTAGATTTCTTGATTTTAAAGGAAACTTTAAACCTGTTTGATTTGTTTTCTCTTCTCGCTGTCTGGTTTTCAGTAAATTACTAAAAGAAGAATGTTATTTTAAAAAACATCACATGAATGCAAAATTCTAACCCAGTTGAGTTCTATCAATTTTTTGGGTACTTTTTTACCCTCATAATTTTGTTTAGTTTTTTTTAGATTTACCTGTCACAGAACAAAAACTTCTCGTAAAATTTTCTGATGATTCATGAAATATAACACTGACAATAAAAAATTACATTGGGTGAAAAAGTCAAATCTTGCCGAGAAGAAACCAGCGGAGATGAGAAAAACAGTCTTTTTTGGAACAAGGTCATGAGGAGGTCTTGAGTTTACATATTGTTGATTTGTTGTCATTTTGTGATAAGATGACAAATAACAAATTTGTAAGTTCCACATAAACGAGACGACTTCCTGACTTTTCTAATGGATGAATTTGAGTGATACAGGATGAATTGTCACGGTGATTGATTCAAGTGAACTGGAGACAAAATTTATGCCACATTTCAGCCTGGGCAGCAGATTTCCCTCAGTTCTAGTTTCTGAAAAACACTCGCCTGGAATTTCACCTTTGAGAGGGCAAGGCCATTTTCATTTGTGCAAAGGCGACTTCCATTGTAAGATCTTAAAGTCTGTGGGAAACTTCAGAAGGGGCACCAAGGCCAAGTCCACTGGGGCAACGGAGGCCGTGGCCAAAGTGTCCTCCGTGTAATTCCAGGCCTGTTTTAACGCACAGGGTTTGGCTGTAAATGGTTTGGTGACTATCAAGCAGGCAGGACCAGATAGCTTATCCTTCCACCGGTCCATCAGCTTTTTCACTAAGTCCATACTTTATATTAAATAGGGATGTTTTTCGACACTGAACTAGTCAGCCAGATCACTTGAAGAGAGCTTTGACTGGTCCTCGGGTGTTTTAACTGGCATTCGGCCAGCGGACCACTGCTAAGGGAGATCGCTGTGGCTGGCACCTTTCCTCTTTGCTTGTTGTTGTTGACAAACTGCAGTTGCCTGAATCATCGGTCATACATAATTTCAATCCAGTCAATAGAGTCCCCTTTAATATTAATTATCGAGCTCTGCCAGCTGAAGGAAAAAGATATGACATAATAGTACGAGTTCAGGATGCGAGTATAAATGAATGGCCAACTTAACTTGTTGAATCATATTGTTTAAGTAACCGTATAATTACACTGTAGAATTGTGATGAACGTTTTCCACACAGTATGTTACGTAATGTAATGTTACTCAGGGTTCTCCCCATGGGCTAGCTTGCGTATCGGGCCGGGCCGTTACGCACAAATTGCGTGCCGATATGCACAAATTGGCGTGAATTCTTAAATAAATAAATAATAAATACAAACAAACCTACTTTTTTTTCCCCTTCTTTCCCCACCCCTTCTTTTTTAGGGGGCTGAGAACTTCATATCAAATTTACAAAAATCATAAAGAAACCGTTTAGAATGCTCCACATTGCGCAGTGGGGCTTTTAAAACCAAAGATAAACACCAAGTAGAAAACATATCGAGGACCTCGTTTTGAATTCAACGAGCTGAGGCCAAACTTCCAACATTTGGGTCCAGAATGCCCCACAGTTTGGAAGAATCGTGGGAAGAACTCCGGTCCTTTTGGTGCGTTGCTCTCGTCCGCAGCAAACTTGTCTCCCCACTCTCCCCGCCCCCATAATTTTCAACAACAAGATGTATTCTGTATTGTTTTTGTTCAAGGAAGTGGATAGTTTTACAGGAATTTGTTACTGATTAATTTAAAGAGCGCCAGGTTTTTTTCCCTCACACTTTATTGATGGTGCTTAAGGGCTCTCACGGTGGTGCCTGAAATGCTACTGTTTACACCCCAGAGACTGAATGTTTCGACCGAATTTTCTCCGTTTGCGAGTTCCTTTGAGAAAGACCCTGCAAGGATCGAACTGTTTTCGTCTCAGAGACTGAATATTCCAACTGAATTCAACTGAAATTCCAACTGAATATTCTTCGTTTGGGAGTTCCTTTTTAATTTGTAAGTCTTTGAGAAAGACCCTGCAAGGATCGAACTGTTTTTGTCTCAGAGACTGAATATTCCTACTAAATATTCTCCGTTTGGGAGTTCCTTTTTAACTTGTAAGTCTTTGAGAAAGATTCTGCTAGGGTCGAACTGTTTTTAAACCCCTGAGATTGCGACTGACTATTTTTCCGTTTGCAAGTTACTTTTTAACTCGGAGACCTTTGAGAAAGACTCTGGTAGGGTCGACATTACCATTAAACAATGTTTGTATTTATAACCACAGGGCGCGATTTCACACAAATCGCCAAGATTCATAAAGATGAGTTGTTGATTCTGCCGTTGAGATTTGATTCACAACATCAGACTTTGCTTAGCAATTAAGATTGATACACAGTTAAGATCATTCTTAGCTCTTTAGGTTCAGTGCCCAATTTCACAGTACTGTTTACATGGCCTAAGCAGTAAGCACACAAAGTAGCTAAGCACAACAAAATTGTGCTTACCAGATTATGGTTACCAGACAACATGCCTTGTGTACATATGTAACATCACCATTTTTTATTGGTATCCTGCAAATTTTTGCTAAGCAGAAAACTGTTGAGCAATATTTTCTGCTTCAGTGGCTCTATGAAATTGGGTCATTTTGGTGACAAACAGTTTGCACAGCTAATTAAAAAGTTGTGTTTTATTAATTTCAATTCCCCCCAACTCTACAGAATAGGGATTTTTGCTAGCTAGGTTTTTTTGCTCAATCCTTCCACGTATCTTCCTCTCCCATGTCACTTTGTTTGGACTTGGAAAAGATCGGAATGCCTGACTCTCTGATAAGCACTTGTTTGTTTTATTGACCAGTTCTGAACTACCGCTGAATCCTCCCCTTTAGCATTAAGCCATTTGCGAGTTTAGATTTGAATAAAGTCTGGTACAACGACTTGCTTAGTCACAACTCACTGCCTAAACTTGAATTCCTCAGACTAAAGAGACAGTTGTTATGTCACTTGGTTTTGGGTAATTTTTGGCACAGTTACTTAAGAGACGGTGAACACCCATAGCAATTTTGAATGAATTTGTGTGGCACAATGGCATCAGGGTTTGCTTATCTGGAGTTTGCTACACAAAAAGCTTGCCCCGAACCATTTGGACACAGCAAGTGTCTCTATAGTCTGAGGAGTTCAAGTTTAAGTGATAACTTGTGTGACTATTGTAAGAGACATTATGCAAATCCAACCCGGAAGTAGCTGATTGGATATACATGTACAATACATCTAGGCTGTTTGCCCCTAATCCAATAAGAACATGGAATTTGTACTTTTATAAATTTGTTATCAATCAATTAGTATCATTATTATTATTTATTCAGCCATTAAAACAATACGAGTCAATACAAAAATACTTCCAGATGGGCTTGGAGAAACAAAAGCAAAGATTTTACTGTGGTCAGTAGACCTGCCGCCCCACATCTGGCTGTAAAACAAGTAGAGTAGAAAAAATATATAACAATTTATGTCGAAAATAGAGGATAAGAAAATGAACTATAAATGAAAACAACTTGGTTGTTGTTTTCATTCCATACATGACAGTGGCATGACGTTGGTTGAAGTTGTTTTTCTACACTGCATCTGATAAAGAAGTTGTTGCTACGAAAGTGTACGCACATATTTCTTACTAGCTAGTCATGAAAGTGCCACATTTTACCTTTCTGCATACCCTGCATGTACGTATAAAAGGTATTTGAAATGTAGTGGCTCCTTCATGTTTGGTATCAGGTTCTTGACCTTTGGGTTTTTTTTTGTTTCCCCTTTTTCGACAAGTGTCTCAGACGGACTTCAGCCTTCAGCATTTCTTTTTCTAATATTAATTGGGTCATTTATAACACAACATTGCATATAATTAATTCAAAGACTTGTCTATATTTTTTGTAATAGTTTCTATTCCCGGCCACCATCTGTTAGCGATGGACACACTTGCTTTTCTTGGGGGGACGAAACACTAGATGATCGACACCGGCTGAAATGGTGTCAGTGCCCCCCCCCTAAACGGCGCCCTCGGGACGATTGCCTTACGTTCAGCTTACCCGGGATTAGCTCGGCTTACTATGCAGCGTGAAGTCCTGTCAAGCGCTAACGCGGACGTTACTCTTGCACTTACAGAAAAGAAAAAAGCCCCAAACCAAATGTGCGATATGTCAACTTTCGCGACTTTGCCGTTGAATAATTCACTACCTCTGGTGAGATTGATTGCAATCTACTACACATTGTACAACCCTGCTGTTTTAGGTTTATGTTACTTGATTAAAAGTGCAAGTTTGGTCATAATTGTTTTTGTGGAAAAATAAAATCTGAAAGCTCACTGCTTGCAGTACGTACAAGTACCAGTGTTCTCCTTGTGCACAAGCTAGTGTGCAAGCTACACGTAAGCGCGAATCGCATGCCGATAAGCGCGACTCAAGGCTAGTACGCATTGTGGTGTTTACTAGCCCACAGCGATTTTTACTAGACAATGTACGCCACAGGTATGCACGTACAAGAACTCAGTTACGCTTAGCGCTAAGATTTGCCCCAGTGTTTGTGGCGGTGGCTGCTGAATGCGCCGCAGCACCTTGTAAGCCCTTACGAGGTGTTACATTTAAATGGCTCTCACAATTCAAACACTTCACAAACATGTCTAGAAATGAATAATGAGAAGCGCCTTAAGACATCCATAGTTAACCATTTTTTAAAAACTAGTTATTATTGTGATATGGACGAGGCAGTATGGCACACACTGTTTAAAATTCAAACGTTGCACTCAGCCCCCTTGGCTATAATAAAAACATCAGCCCCATCAACTTGCCACCCTGTCAGATAACACTTAAACATGTTGGTGCATTTGGCCTTTCCCTGTTCAGTCCTCGAGGGCGCACACAGCTCTCTGGAGTCCCCCTTCCCCCCTCCCGTTCTGACTAATGATGACAGGTTTTTCTAAGCCCCAGGAAATTTGTTGTTGTTTTCTATACACAGGAGCCCCAAGAGCCAGTCCCACTTAACACGGCAAATGCCCACTGACTTATTTTATTTTTTGCAATGGTGTAATTCAAGGGTTAGCCAGGATTTGGTAAAAAGGAAATTTAAAAATTGGGTGTCTAAATTGGGTGTCTAATTGTTCTCTTACAATTTATTTACATGTAAATCACAGATGAAACGGTGTCCAAATTTAAAACAGGGTGTTCAAAAGACACCCAGACACCCCTCTGGTGAACACTATGGTGTAATTTCAACATACCTTTGAACTGTCAGGATTTTTCCCAATTTCCTCGATCTTCCTTTGCCTTTTTTAAAGATGTTGCCATAAACTGGAAATAAAAAGACATAAATTTAATAATTCAGACCTTACGCATTGGCCTCATCCAGCCGCCATCTTTAGACGTAAATCGTTACCTTTGATGAAACAATGGAAACGCAAAGATTTGTGTGCATGGTGCACAGGATTGGCCAATGAACAAAACCTATTTTATTGTTTGTAAAAAAAAACCACCAAAACAACAACAACATGTGACTATCAAATTTGATGAAATTGTCACAGATTGTTTTAAGGGCTCCTTTGTTGAAAACTTGAGAGAAGGGTTCAACTCACTTCCTCAGAAAACAATTATAAACTCGACCCAGGCCTTGAACTTCGCTCTTGAAGGGGCACTGGGCAATTTTTCCTCTGGTTAGGGGCACTTCTATGAGGAAAATGTAAATTTGTGTTGGGACTTTGCAGAGGGCACCACAGCAAAAGCACAGGGCACCACGGCAAACTGCTCTGGGTTATTTCGAGGCCTGACATTACATGTAGGCCCCTATTTAGCTCTGACAACTGTTGGTCGACCTGTCGACCTTTTAAAAGAAAAAAAAAGAGAAAAAAATAAAATAAAGATTCAACACTTCAGTTATTCAACAGGATACCAAGCGTCCCCACAAATTATACTCAGCCGAAGCTCGGAGTTTAAATGACAGGGGAAATCTCGGATTTCTACAGTTTTACGATTAGAAGTCATCACTGCTTGACAGTTTGACCTTGTGAACCTAAAACAGTCTCCTCGTTGTTGTACCACATAAGTACGTACCACATTTATGAGTCAATTTGCAAATGGAACTATTCAGACGATAACGGTGCCCTCACATGACTTCTGCGTCAACTTCATTCTTGTGTTTACCCTTGAGTGAATTTATTTATTCCCTAGGGTCAAAGTTGACTTTAAGGCTGCATGTTTTTTATTTTTTGTTCCGAAGCAAACAAAAAATAAATAAATAAAAATTATAAAACAAATTGCTAGCCACAGAAGAACCTTGTTCAGCACAGAAGAGCCTTTGCTAAACAGAAATAGGTTACCAGTCAAAATGTGAACGCTGGTGCAGTCGGTGTCCCACTGTAATTTTTGCTTAACAGAGAACATTGGCTAAGCAGTATTTTCTGCTTAACAAACGCTTAAAGAAATTCAGCCCAATCTCATGAAGTTGTTAAGGCACAAAAAATTGCTCAGTGTAGAAAACGTTTGCTTAGCAGAGAATGGATACCAGGCAAATTGCCCTTGAGTTCACATCGAGCACAACTGGTGCCCTGCAGATTTGTTTGCTTAGGAAATAAATTTCCTGAGCAATATTTTCTGCTTTCAATTTTTGTGTGTGCAATATTGGGCTCTCGTGTTTTGCAGCTTTAAGCCATTATTTCCCCCACTTTTCAGTTGTTTTTTTTCCCCACAGTGGGTTCAGTGACAGCTTAAAGAGGTGACCTCGTCTGACCCCAAAACCTTTCACATTCCTAGCTACATAAATAATGTGCCATGGGAACCGGCAATGTTCAGGGTACCGGTAAAACGGGGAAAGACAAGTGGAACATAACAATGGGACAGGGAACGGCTGGAAGTAAATGAAAAATGTTCCAAACCCCATTTAATAGTGTGGTTGGTTGGTTTGATGACCACTGGCATATTCAATTTTCAGTAACACTGTACCACATTTTTTGGTGGTATTTTGTTACATTTCTAAATCATTTTCATAAATGACTTTTGTCAGACCTGTCTGGAATTTAATCTTTGTGAGGGCAAGGCCGTTTTCATTTTCATAAAGACCTTTCATGAAAACCTTTTGAATTCGGAATAGATTGTAAACACCTTTGGCCGCCCCTACCCCCAACCCCAACTCTTAACTTCAACTCCCAGACACATTTCACATATGCAAACAATCGAGTGAAACACTACACGCAGGTTCACAGCTTGTCATGAGAGTGACAATTCAAATGAATTTTTAAACATTTTTTTTAGTAGGGATTCAATTCCGACATGGACGTGGACGGATGCATTAGAGATGTTTTAAAGAGTGGCCCAGTTTGGCTGTCGGGTCAGAGAGGTGGGAGAAAGTATGTTAAATGTTGATAGATCAGCACTAAATTAACCGATGTGAGTTACAAAGGGTCCCTGCTGCCTCAATCCTTCAAAACCATCTGATATGAGATTTTGTAGGATCCCTACTGCCTCAATTCTCTAAAATCGATCGATGTGAGTTTTTGTAGGATCCCTACTGCCTCAAACCTCCAAAATCAACCATGAGTTTTATGTAGGATCCCTACTGCCTCAATCCATTGAAATCAATGAATGTGACTTTATGTATGATCCCCAAAGCAGACACACACTTAGGTAAACTGCAAACAGAGAATTTTCCGGGCTCTATTTTTACATGTTTGAGATGCATAGTACGGTATGTATGTTCAGTTTGCCATGTTTGCAGTAGCACCATGTGTGAATATATGTACTTTGCTGCTGTAGATTTGTCCTTATAGAACTTGTCTTGCTATTTATTCTACTGATTTTTAGATTTGGAAAAAATCTAACTCCTGAAACAGATGTTGGATTGATTTTTTAAGGTAAAATATTGTCACCAATTCATTCAATCATTTGATGACATTCGCATTATTGCAAATACTTTTTTTGTAATTAACAAAAACTGAATCTTTAGTTATCTACTTTTGCTGCTGTAGATTTGTTGGAAACTTGTCTTGCTATTTTTTCTACTGACTTTATTTATATTGGGAAAAAATCTAACTCCTGAACTCCAGGCTTTGGATTGATAAGGTAAAATGTCCTCACCAATTTGTTCAGTCATAGGTTGATGACATCACTCACGAACACCTTGTTTTTGTAATTAACAAAGACTGAAACTCTAGTTATGTACTTTTGCTGCTGTAGATTTGTCCTTTTGGGAATTTGTCTTGCTATTCATTCTACTGCGGCAGAGTAGTATGTTGTACATGCATGCATGTAGTCGATCCCGTCACTCACAGCGAGGGTTCCTACAATGTTCAAAGCGTAAAAAATGAATATTTAATTCCATGGATTAACCAAAGCATGATGATCCCTGGAGGGTCAGCTGCTGCTATTTTAACTTCTTTGTCAGCTGTCTGGGAAATAAAATTTAAAAAATCCGCTAAGTGTAAAAAGGCTTCATCTTCCCAGTTGCCACCTCTTGGAAGATGTGAAGCTAACGGTGGTGGATCATTGGGGTTTAAAGATTCTTACCTTGTACATGTAACTTTATTTCCCAACCCTGACCAGAATGTAGAACAACAATGTACAGAGAGCATGGAAAAGAAATCAAGAGACATAAAGTTTGGGTGTTGGGTAACCATAATTCGTTAGGGTTAAAGGCAGTGAGATTGTTGGGCTGCATGCGCACCATGAGTCCAACGACCCCGTACTGTCCCTACACTGCCTGCCTCAGTCAGGAGCCATTCAGATTATTAATCAATCTTAAAAAATTTTGATTTTTTTTTTTTTTTTTTTCAAAATTTCTTTTGACCCACCCACTCCATTTTAAAAATGATTTTTAATATATCTACAGACTGTTCAGTGTAACCCTATACGCTGAAGAACCAAAGTAATGCCATCAAATGAAGCGGATATTTCAGAACAATGCTCTCCCAGCTCAGGAGTTTTCAATGGCCGTTTTCCTGGCTTTCCTGCATGCAAGTTTGTAATTACGGAAATTTGTTTGCCATCTCACATCAGGCATGGAGGCCGGCTATTGAAACAAGGTTGACCGATAACAAATCAACAGCCACAGACATGGCAGACAATTTGGAAAAGACTGCTAGGGTTTTTCCATTTAAAACAATTTTTTTTTCTTCTGATATTGTAGTTTTAAACTGAATTTAAATTGTCATTTATTGATTTTGACCCAACCATCCACATTTTTTTGAAATACAAGATCAATTGTCAAACATTGATTGTTTTAATTGCCTACTTATAAAGTATATGTTGTCAAATTTCCTTTTTGTTGCTCATATTTTGAAGTGTAATTCTTCTAAACTTAATGAGAAAACCTTATATTTATTGAAAATGCCACCTGTGTATAAAAAAAACTATGTCTCTTCTATTGTACAGCCACATAAACATTTAAATGCTCCTGACCAGAGCTGTGTGTAAAATCTCTTTCTGTGCTAGTGTAAGTTTAGACGAATAAATTCGTTTAATCTGTTAAAAGCAAGCGTGACGTGGCAAACACGATTCCGTCCTGGTGAATACAGTGTGCAGATGACACCATCTGCAGGCAACATCTGTACAGTTATTGATTATTAAGATTTTCCC
>CM021544.1:3635763-3651719 GCA_010994315.2 Pisaster ochraceus | reverse complement strand
AAAAAGTTGCACTTGTCTAATATTTTTCTTTCAAAATTAAAGCGCATTATTTAAATATCAATATTTTCCAAATCTTTAAAAGTCGTACATGGTCTTCAACACAGCGTATCTTGTCTCAGTGGAACATTGTTGAGAGAGAAAAAAAGGTTAAAAGTATCCATGTTTGGGTTGACAGGTAAAGAAGAACACGGGGGAGAATTTCCTGGCCCTGAAGGAGATCCGATACAACAATCCCGCCGTGGGCAAAACGGTCAAGGAGAAGGAGAAGAGCATCGATAGCATCGTCAGCGAGCTCACCATCATCAAAGAGCATCTCCGACATTCAAATGTAGTCAGATACTACCGGACTTTCAAAGAAAGTGAGTCGCCACTACACTATTTGATACCCTCGTGGCCAAATTACCACAGAAAAGTTACTTTAATTTAACAAAGTTGGCAAGCATCGAAATTTGCTAAGCACAGAAGTATCCTGCTAAGCAGGCATGGGTAACCAGCCAAAATGCCGTCTCATTCATATCAGTGTGGTTTTAGCCCTGCTATTTGTTTGCAAAGCAGGTCAACATGTTGGTCAAAATTTAACCAATATTTTTTGCAGTGTAACTGCCCAAGAGCACTGCCCTGCGGCACACCAGAAGTAATAAAGAAATGTGCTTAGTTTAAGCAGCTTTGTGAAATTGTACCTCGCTTTAGGCTGTGAAGAATTTATGGCAGCTACTGTGGCTGGATGCTTATGTTAGCATCACCCGCAGCAGCAGCAGCAGCAGCAGCTGCAACTGCTTATTCGGACACTGCCTTAGCAGAATGAGGCTACCAATTATTAAACTGTTATGTTAATGTTTATCATTGGATATTTGTTCCCAACTTATTTATGCTTAGCTTAATGGACAATGTTACAATTAGGGAGACCACCAACATAGGGCTAGATAGCACAATTGGTAGAACATCAACACGTTAATCCATAGGTCGCAGGTTCAAGTCCCGCTCTAGTCAATTTGTCTTTGTTCAATGCAAAACTATTTTAAGATTTACCCAGTCAGTTTCTCTTGTGACATGAGACATTATTACATGAACATTTTTCATCCTGTATTTATTTCTCACCTCAAGACGACAACCTGTACATCGTCATGGAGCTGATAGAGGGCGCTCCACTCTACGAGCACTTCAACTCGCTAAAGGAGAAAGGGGAACGGTTCTCGGAGGAGCGCATCTGGAACATCTTCATCCAGATCGTCCTCGCCCTGCGATACCTCCACAAAGACAAGAAGATCGTCCATCGAGATCTGACTCCCAACAACATCATGCTGGGAGAGAACGACAAAGTTACCATAAGTAAGTCTTCGGAGAGATTCACCGCCTTCATTTTGGGGACGATGTCACATCTGGGACAAATTTCAAAGAGCTAAGCTCAAAATCAAGCAATAATCAATGTTGCTTATTAAAAAGTGTACCAGCCAAGATACCGTGTCAGCTGTACTGTTTGTGACTGGTTCCCTGCTTATCTTTGCTTAGCAGAAATTGGTTTTCTGCTCCAGCAGCTTCATGAAATTTGGCCCTGATCTTTGAAGGAATATTGTTTTTCGTGGAATATGAAAATTAATTTTGACAATTTTGTATAAAGCATGTACTTATGTTTTTAAGAAGACTGTTGTATCGCTATTAAGTGTTTTTACGCATGGTTAATTACACTTAATGTTGGTACAAAAATTAATGCAGTAATTTTTTTTTTTTTTTTTTCCTGCCGCACAGCTGATTTTGGACTTGCTAGACAGAAGCAACCAGACTCAAGTAAGATGACGTCCGTCGTTGGAACAATTCTCTATAACTGGTAAGAATAAGTCTTCAATGCCCTTTCGCTCAAAACTGCTCATGCTCAGACTTTCTTTCAAATACTTGTGATGTCTGCTGCCCCACTAGTCTGGCTTTGATTTAACTGGCAGTCTAAGTAATTTTGTTAACCTTTGACCTACACTTGCCCTACAGCCCTGAGATCATCCAGAGTCAGCCGTACGGAGAGAAAGCGGACGTCTGGGCGGCGGGGTGCATCCTCTACCAGATGGCCATGCTCAGACCTCCGTTCTACAGCTCCAACATGCTGGCGCTCGCGAGTAAGATCGTTGAGGCCGACTACGACCCGATACCCAAGGATGACTACTCAGAATTGATGATTTCTACAGTCAGGAAGTAAGTGTGGATCTCAAGTTTTATCTTTATCTCCCTTCTCAACCAGGTCCAAGCAGTCTTCTTGAAGAAACAACACTTACCTTAAGTTTTCACATAATTTACTTAGAGGTGGTAAGACATTGTTAGAGTATTTTCTCTTATGCTGCCGTCGTGGTCCTTTTGCATTCAGTGCAGTTGGTTGCTTCTTTGAAAAGTTGACTGTAAAAACAAAATTATGTGACAAGGCTTTTATGTTTATTTGTGATGTTGACTCTTGAGTCTGAGTTATTTTTTAGTCTGTGTTAAGTCTGAGTTATTTTTTAGTCTGAGTTAAGTCTGAGTTATTTGGTGTCTTGAGTTGTCTTGAGTCTGCGTGAATTTCAGTCTTGAGTTATTTTGATTGAGTCATTTGGTGTTTCAAGTTATTTTGAGTCTTTGCATTATTTTTTAGTCTTGAGTTATTTTGGAGTCTCGAGTTATTTTGGAGTGTCGAGTTATTTTGGAGTTTTGAGTTGTTTTGAGTCTTTTTGTTTATAGATTTTGTTATATTGAGTCATTGTTATTTGGAGTCTGAGTTATTTTGGAGTCTAGGGTTATTTTGGAGTCTGAGTTATTTTGGAGTCTTGAGTTATTTTGGAGTCTGAGTTATTTTTGAGCCTTGATTTATTTTGAGTCTGATTTGTTTTAACCTGTAGATGTTTGACTGCCAAGCCAGAGTACAGACCTGATATTGTACAGGTGGGAGGTTTGATTGCTGACATCATGATGCAGAACATGGATACACTCCGCACCAATCAGATCAGTCTGGAGAAGAAGCTAGACAGAGAACGTAAACGAACCCAGAGGTAAGACACAAATAGATGGAGAGGCTAAAGACCAGCTTGGCCCAATTTCATAGAGGTGTTTATGAAGTAACTGAGTACAAGATAATTTTACCTACCGGAATAAGGTTACCAGCCAATATATCATGCCATCCTGTACACTTTTGCTGAGCAGAAAATTGTTTAGCATTTTGTTAGGCTTTTTTTTTAGCAACTCTTTAAAATTAGGCCTTGGCTGTAGAACGAAATGCAAATGAAACCAAGTGCTAAGAAGGTAGAAACATACAGAGGATAGACAGACAGACAAACTACCAGAAATTATGACCAGTTTAAGTAGGACATAAATAAAAGACTGAAGACAATTTGTTTGGGAAGATACAAAACAAACAATCTGATGGACAAGAAACAAGACAGGAGGAAAGGAATCCACTTTGGGGAAAATGCAAATTGGACAATAAATCTTTAGAAGACATTGGAGAACCAGGAACAGATGATGATTTTTATCTCCCTCTCCCTGCAGACACCACAACGAGGCGACGAAGAACATGCAGAATTACCATAGTCTGTTCTTAGCGTCACAAGAGAGATACGACAGATTGGCCAACTTAGCTGGGAGCGGTGGAGCAGCAAGCATTAAGAGCGACTCGGACTCTAAGTAAGTTTGCTGTTGATTAAACACCCCCTCTCTCCCCAATCTATTTAATATTCAGAATAGATAGATAATCTAACCCATGGAGTGAAACATGTGAAGTGTGAAACAATGGAATAACGAATTTAGCCTAATTTTGGAAAAATATTTGCATGTTTCTCCCAATGTTTTGTCTTCAAATTTCACTGGCATTTGGCTTTGTCTTATTTGACCGCCCCCCTTTTCCTTTTTGTACCTACAGTGATGTGTTTGAGTCGAGCGACGAGCAGCCTATGCCGAATAGGCCTCAGCATAGCGGGCGGTCACGTTACCTTAACGTTGGCGCTGCCGAGATGGACAAGAGCGTGGGTGAGTTGACAAACTTGTGTATTAACCCACATTAATCATGGTCTGGTAACTGTAGATCAACATGAAGATCAAATCGAGATTAGACATTGCCATCATTGGCACTGGACTATTCAAGCCTCAAGCCTCATTCTGATTCCCATAAACTTGTGTGTCAGTGGCCCAATATGTCCACTGGATAACATGCACTATGTATATGTCTGGTACCCTTTTCAGAGAGTGGTATTGAAGAGGATGAGTCGAGCTTGGGATGTGACAGTCTAGACAGCAGCGGAAGCAGCTCAGTGCTCGGTAAGTCCAAATCTCAAACTGGGACAAAATTTATTGGCTCTGGCTTTGGCAGGGTTAGCCATAAGCCGTAGCCAAAGCCTTCTTCACCTTACACCTATTTTGCCTATCATTTGATTGACCTCTGTAGTTTTCTAACCTTGAGAATCTAGTTGACATTTCTAAACTCACTCACAACTTCTGACTTTCTTTTAAACTTCTTTGGAGGATATCAAAGTTACTTCACTTGTTGTAGAACAGTAACTGTTTCTGTTTGAGGTTGATGTGAGGTTTTATTATACATTATGTAGACCTACATGGAAGGACAACTTTAATGTTGTTGGGTGGCCATGTTATACAGGTTTTTGACGCGATTGGATAATATGCATGATTACACATTACTGGTCACATTATAAAGGTTTCTTTGATGTGGTCTATGCATGAACTGACACTAACTGGCCACATTATACAGGTTTTCTTAATGTACAATTAGATGCATGGCGTTTTAACTGGCCACATTACACAGGTTTTTTTAAATGTATAATTAGATGCATGGAGTATTGACTGGCCACATTACACAGTTCACAACAGTAACATGTTTTTTTTTTTTATAACTGCATCTGAAATGCTGTGCCGAGTCTCACCACCATCCATAACACTAACAGGCCTTTATCACACTGCCGCCATCTTCGTCTGATGCCCCGGTAAACACAGTGATTATAAACATCACTCCATTGCAGGGGACCAGTCTATTTTTAAAAAATTTTTTCATCCAGCCTCACTTTGGTTACATCAGTTTGAGTGGGTGAAAAACAAGATGGCTGCACTTTGATAATAGTCTCCAAGACAATACTTCATTATTATCACTTCCTCACCTCCTTCACTGTATGACCTTTTTCACCTCCACCTTCCTTTCCCCCTTGCTCGAACCTCTATCTCATCCAGGGTCCAGTCTCAACCTCAGTTCCAGTCAGGGGCGGGGCACCTTTGCGGTGCCACGCCCTCCCACTGTTGCCAAGAGCAACGGAGGAGGGATGCGTTCTCTCACGCTTGATGTGCAAGGTGTGTTTGCTGTGCATTTTTCACAATTTTCAAATTTTTTCAAATTTCTCATTTTCAAAACTGTAATTTTTACAAATTCTCATTTTTCATTGACTTATCGAATCCATTGCTTCTATAATCCTTCTGCATGTATTCAGCAACTAAACTAAATGACAAATTGACGGGTGATGGCAGTAAGACTCTCTGAGCCTCTGCCGGGCACGCAAAGTATAATAATCTGTCGCACCAGAACGTCAATAAATAAACAATAACAAAATAAACAATGAGGTTAACAATAAAAAGTCTAAAAATCCCGGAGTCTTTTATAGCGCATGTACTCACCAGTAAGATACCCAGGGCGCTGGAAAAACAAAAAACATTTTTAAGACAGGTTTTTGAATTATGAGACTGATTTATGTAGCACCTTGTAAGGGGTTTACAAGGTGCTGCGGCGCATTCAGCAGCCACTGCCAGAAACACCACAGCAAACCCCTTCAAAAATAGCAATAAGTGCAACTAGGTTTATTTATGTGCACTACACAACACATGGGACCAACGACTTAATATGTCCCATCTGAAGGGCGAAGCAATCATGGTTAAGTGTCTGGCTTAAGGACACAAGTGTCAAGACCAGGACTTGAACCCACATTCTGCTGATCAGAAACACCAGGGTTTGAGTCCAGTGCTCTTGACCCACTCGGCAATGACACGCCATGGCTGCTTTTGAAAAACAAAATTGTCCATATTTCCTGTTACATGTTTGTTGTTAGATTACTCTGAAGGCATGTGTCTTCGTTCCCATACAGAATTTAACTCTCCTTAGTGACTAATGAATGGCAGAAAACCGACCAAACTTTAACACTTGGTTTTTCTTGAAACTCCATTTCAAATTCCTTTTGACCTTTTGTCGGGCACCTTTCTGTTATGTCCTTCCACAGGGCACACCTTCAGTCCACTGTCCTAGAGTTGCTTAATATTGTTTGCACATTTGCTAAGCGCAGAAATAGCTTATGATCAAAATTACAATGAAGTGTATACTGTTTGTGACCGGTTATCCTGCATTAAATTTTTGCTTAGAGTTGCCAAACACAATTTCCTGCTATCAACAGTATTTTTGAGCCCAAAAGTCAAAATACAAAACTTTGAGTACTGTTGTTTTTGGTTCTCTCAGCTGTAAATCGTGCCTTGGGACAACCCGCGCTTCCATCACTCACCGATGTGACATCACCCGGCGCTGAGAGAGGGCGCTTGCTGAGGTCACAGAGCGGGTCATTCGTTGAGACCCTAAGGAGACAGTCGTCCAACAGCGGGAAACCAAGACCACGTAAGAGCTTTTGATACTTGAATATCTATTTTGGTAAAGAAAAATGTGAGTTTTGTTTGGGAAAACATAAAGTCTGGTGTTTGAATATATTTTCTGATTTATAGCCGTTTTATGTTTGAGGCCCTTTTCGTTTGGTAAAAATACGAAATTGCAAATAAGAGCACAGAAAAAGTGTCATAAGCACTTTCTATCTTATAGAGAAGTGTCTACTGTTGATTTATTTTGGTGTCTCATATCTTTTTATGCATGCAATTTGTTTTGTGATGTGACATTGCTCAACCTTTCCCTCACAGCGTCAGCTGCAGCCACCCTGACCATCTCCCCCCGCAAGGTCCGTCAAATCAGCGACCCCGTTATGAAGATGCTCAACACCATCAAGAAGATCATCTTCATCTGTCAGCTCCCTCCGACGCTCTCCCCAAACCCTCGCCGCAAAGTCATCGAGAGGTTCAAAAAGGCGCTATTTTCCCTCCAGAGTAGCTCGGTCAACCTCAAGAATGAACTCAAGAAGGTAAACCCCCCCCCCACTCCCGCCTCCCGCCCCTCCCTCCTTTAGCCCCATAGCCCAATTATACAAAAACTGACGAAGGCAACAATTTGCCACTCACAAAAAAATCTTGTTTAACATAAATGGGTTACCGGCCAAAATACCACGCAATGAATACTGCTATTGACTGGTTCCCTGCTAAATTTTGCTCGGAAAAATAAATTTGTCGAGCAGTAATTTCTGTGTAACAACACGATAGAACTTGCCCAATTGGGAACTGTAGCCAGTTTCTGGTAGCACGTTACCACGAACTGCTCGCTGTAGAATGCAAAGTGTCCTGGGTTCACCTCCCACCAGAGGTAGATGTAGATTTCTTTCTACAGGACTTGAGAAGCAGTACTTTATAATCATACGTCTGTGAATACACCAAGCTCGTTATTGGGCAGAGTTACCCCCCCCACCCATGTTCCCATACTTTAACACACTATTTTCCTCATGTACAGAAAGTCCCCCCCTTTAAATCCTCTGAAGAATTCCTGAGGTTCCAAGCACGCTCTGAAAACACAATAGGGGGTACCACCATGCCCCCATTTTTGAGCGTCAAATGTCAGTGACAAGTAAAAACAAAAATGTACTTGTTTAAATCCGAAATCAGATTGAATGGATATTTGAATTCTTGGTTTCAGCTCATCATCGGCTCCAAAGAGTTGATCGATCTGAACCTCTGCAGCAACGAAGCCTCCTACCTATTGAAGCAAGCGAGCCACGAGGAGTCTCACATCCAGGTCTCCGGTGAGAAGCCCTCTAGTGGCAGCCTTGACCCCAACGACACGGAGATCGGAATCACCTACGAGCAGATGCAGATGTTCATCGAGAGCGTGCTGAGGGAGAGTGGGTACTACACCATGACCCCAAACGCAAGGTGAGACCGATCTTTGGGTTTATAGAGTAGAGCTCCAGGTAGAATTTGAAACTTTGCTTGGTGGAGACACAGTCTAGTAAGGTTTGCGGTAACACCAGATACAATCCAGTAAGGCTTGTGGTAGAGAATGTGTTGTGAATTGTGGTGGTTTTGGAAAAACCAGTGGCGTAACGACTCTGTGTTTCAATCAGTGTGCTCCGATTGTCTCAGAAGAATATACCTTTCAAAGGTTACCTGCTAAAATATAATGTATTTGTATATTGTTTTGACTGGTTTCCTATTTTTGAATTTTTATTGTCAGCTGTCTGATGTTAATCACAGTTGTCGACAGCTCTTTTGTGACTAACGATAAAATAAAATGACAAAACTTTATAAATTCTTGTTGTCGTTCCATCTACAGGAATCGTAGCTTGCCCCTCGGACCTATCGTCACAAGCCCCCCAACTCTCCGAAGAAACAGCGCTTTCGAGGTAGGTTAGTCTTAAAGATCACCAAGAATAGTCTGCAGATGACAATCCAGGCACAAGCGACGACGGCTGCCCAAGCCGAATATCTGAAACCATGCTAAGCAGATTAAGTATCAACCAGGGCTCGATTTCCTAAAGGTGCTAAGAAAAACAAAATTTGCTAAGCACAGACAAATGTTGCGAAGCCGAAACAGGTCACCAGCCAAAAATGTCATTTGTCACCAGCGGAAATGTCATCGTTTGAACTGGTACTCCCTTATTTTTTTGCTGAGCATGGAGAAATTTACTAAGCAGGTTAACGGCTTTATGAAATCTGGTCCAGCTGGGAGATGGTCAGGGGTTAAACAAATTTGCATGCTCAAGGATCACATGGCTTAAATTCATAGACCTACTTAAGCAGAAGATAACTGCTTAAACAATTTCTGCTTAGCAAAAATAAGCAGGATACCAGCCACTAATAGTACATGTGAGATGCTTTTCTGGCTGGTAACCTTATTCTGGTAAGCATGATATTGTTGTGCTTTGCGCTTAAGCAGCTCTATGGAATTAGACCCTGGAATGGCATGTGTTTTTTTTTCAAGTAACTTAAGCATGATTGGGCAAACGAGAAGACCATCACCTAGTTTCTACAATTTGTTTTCTGTGGATCTCCTAACATTCACTGTGAGTGTCTTTCCTTTTTTATCGATTTGTCTTGACGGACCAAAGGTTTTGTTACTAAATGAGACATTCAAACTACAGCAGCAAGAGAATGTTTGTCTGTGAGAAGAGGGGGGATTGGTGGAGGATTTGTTTGCAAGAGAAAATGTCGATGAGCGAGCCATATCTTGAGTCTCATTAACATCACCAAGTGAAGAGTGAGACGTTAGGAGGTAGTTTAAGGAAGGTGGACTTTGTTATTTGTTGAACTTCAGTATTTGTTTATGGTTGTTGCCGTTACCGGAAAGCTCCATTAAAGAAAGAGGCTTAAATGAAACATCCTTTTCCTCTGGCAGCTCACACCTGTTATCTCCCTGTAATTCCTTTTCCAAACAGTGGACTTAATTGGATCATGCACAAACAAGTAAGGCTGCTGACTGCCCCAGGCAGATTAACTGCTCATCCATTAAGTTTAGTGACCCAAGTAATTCAGTGTAAACACACCTAATGGGTGAAAAGGGTGAGTAGTGTCCGAGTTTTGTGGCCAAAACTCGAAAATTCTTTAATGGAGCATTCCCGTTAAGCACACAGGGAAGGAGACAAAACTCTTGGCTAAAGTTTGACTACAAGAAAACAGGACAGAAATGGGCTGTGGAACAAAATATATTGTAAAAAAAATAATAATGATAATAATTCAGAGAGAATTCTACCGGGTCCAAGTCTATTTGTATTTACAAAGTCAGATCTATATATTGCACATAGAGAAAAAAACAACGACGACAACAAAAACTATACTAAATATTTATATTCAAAAATCAGAGAATATATTGTAAATGTGGATTTCAGAGCTTCGTACAGAAGGGAAGAGAGAAGAAGAAATGCTGTGTGGGTGTATAGAGAAATATATATATCATCTTCCGTCCAGTAGAGATGAGTGTATGTTTAAGGTTTTATTTTTGTAGGTGCTTGTCCATAGTGTAATTTATGTGTGCAAAGTGTGAGCGATATTATATATTGATAATTAATCGATAAGTCAAGGTATGACTGTTAATCCGTCCACTGGTTAATATGTACGATTGAAATGTATTTATGCACTTTTAATGAGGGTGTAATTTAAATGTGTGTTGTTGGTTTTTTTTAACTTCAACTTGATTTTTATTTTAAATCTTTTTGTGGAGATTTTAAAAATGAGGTTTGCACAGTGAAAAGGGAGGGGCTTGTTCACATCAAAAGGAAGCAAAGAAAAAGAGAATTTCCGCTATGTCCGGAAGTGGAGTGGGTTAGGTTTTCATTGTCAACTAGTGAAATGTGTTCCAATGTGCTTTCTCTTCACCAACGTTTCCAATTTCCTGTGCCAATCTTGTAAACCCTGGCACTGGCATCACACATGGCCACAGTCAAAACGCATTTAAGATATGAGCACAATTTCATGGCTCTGCTTACCGCCGAATTCTGCGCTTGCGATCACCATTCTTCGCTTACAGGGCAAGCGCTGAATTCCTGCACTAGCTGTGTATTAGCAAAGAATGCCTAGTGGCATTGGAAATATGCGCGTGCACAAGCTAAAAGTAAGCGAGGAATTCCCTATTTCAGTAAGCGCCGATTCTTTGTTTAGGGTAAGCGGAGTCATGTAATTGAGCCATCGTGTGTTTGTAACTGTAGCACAGTTACACAAGGGGGGTCCAACCATCAAAATGGTGGATGAAATATTTATTGTGTGATTATGTCAAGTAAACAAGTAAATTGGATCGATTGACATTACAAACTTTTTTGGGGGGGGGATGGGGAATTCCAAAATTAATAATAATTCTATGCATGGATTAAAATCTTGTTGAAGGAAATTACTCTTTTCTTCTCCAGTTTACCAAGGTCTTAAAGGTTCAGAAATAGCCTTAATTTCAGTTCACATTTCTTGTACTTAACTGAAATAGGTTCACAGTGCCTGAAAACTTTCAATCAGAAGAAGAGATTTCTTTTTTAAATTCCATAATTTGTGACTGCTTCACATCGATTCTTTTAAACCTTTGTGAGATTTTTTCCAGCATCCGACTTTATAAATGTCTGAATTTTCATCTCAAGATCTCTTTCAATCTTTTGTACATTCCCGTTTCAAGTCAAGGTGCAGTAATTTTGATTCTTCAATAAAAACTTACGGTCGACAAGATTCGTGGGGGATACATGAATTTCTTATATAATAAGACCTAATTATCATTCCTGACTATTCATTAAGTGCTCATTAATATTAATAATATTAGATATCAGATCATTTCTGTGTGCCACATATCACATCCGTCCAAGTGATAGATAAATAATAAGTTAAAGACTTAAGACTTAAGACTTTAGTTTAAAAAAATTAAAATAAAGACAAAATTATTTATGGTTGAGATCAATCCTCCATCCGGATATTAAAATTGCGTAATTTTCAAGTTTAATTTTTATGTTTATCAACATAAGTTGGAAATTTTTGCCATTTTTTTGTCGCTACCATGTTTTTATTTCTTGAAATAATTTTTCTTTTAAAGCTGACTTAGAATTTGTAATGGAAATCAAACATAATTTGAATTTTTAGTTGATCAACTTATAGTTGGGTGGAATTTTTGTTTTATCTACCTTTGTTGTTATTTTATTTTATTTACCTTTGTTGTTGTTTTTTTTTAAATGGCCCCAAACAGTGTTTTTGTTTTTTAATTTGATTTTAAAACAAACTTAATTATACCCCCAAAAAATGTATTCCTAGTGCCTGAGCCCAATAACTCCAGGGGGAAAAAATTGACTGTTGAAATTTCGAAACAGTTTGACTTAATTTGATGTTCCCAACTATATACTATACAACTAGTCTACTATACTTGTATATACTTTTGACAACTGACTTGTACATAATTTATAAAAGACATAATTTTTGTACATATTGTATTTTTCAGCACATTTTGGGACATTGACGTCATATTTGAGTTAAAACTACAAAAATTGTAAATATGGTATCAATATGGCTTTCATGTCCCTCATCTGAGATGTTTGTTTTGCTTTGGGAGCTAAGTGAAAAATCTTCCCTTGAGAAAAAAATTCACAGAAAAATCATTCCCTGGAATTATAAAACCAAACACAAATTGTACTTAGAATATTTTGTGGCAAGCTGGCCTGGCCTTTCAATTTATCAATTCAATTATTTGTGAGCACTGTTATTAAATTAAAATGTCGAACTTTGTTTTTTGTGGTTGGGTTTTACATGGTTGGGTTTTGCATACGCACTGTATTAAAAGTAATGAGTGGACCTGTAAGAAGAGGCCAGCCAGTGTGAGTTAACTGATTCTTTGTATGTAAATTAACCTGTCTAGTGTGACCACACGTCACTGACAATTATTTGGATAATTTTTAACAGTTTTCTCGTCACTTACTGTTTGTTCTAAACACTTTAATTGTAAAGTTGTAATTGTTTGCACAGTGTGGATTAATTTTTTGTTTGTTTCAGTTGATTCCGTCCAACTGCAGTCAGCTGTTTTTAGTTTTTAAAAGAGAAATAGTTGCAATCTTTTTCTATAGTTGCTTGTAGAATTAATTTTGGGCTCAATTTTTGATTTCGATGTTAGACATTTATTGACGCAAAGTGTGGCCCTTTTCCAATGGGATATTATCACATTGTATTTTAAATGCCTTGGGCAATGTTCGACACTACGTAGTTTATACTTGAATTGACACATAGAGATGGGAAGTTCATGACAAAATGTTCGCATAAAACTATGGTATAAAGTTGTTGCCAAGATATTTTTTTAGTTTTTTCATTATTTGGTTTTTAATAATCTCAGTTGTTTTAAAAAGTAATTCTTGAGTTTTGTTAAACTCAAAGCATAAAACCCAGGTTTTCACAAGAAAGTAAATGCCCAGCAAATATCTGTGGCTCAAACATTTGGCCGCCGTTTTCCCATGAATGAAAATCTCTTTGCTTTGCAACTTACATGATTTTTATGATGGCTAAGGGGCGAACCTTTCCCATGAAATGTGCAGATTGCACATCGCGGTTGCGTACTACTGGTTGGCAAAATGAGAGAACATCCTGGTGTTTTGTACTGGGGCTGATGGTGGTGGGACGCTTGACGTGTTTGTGAAACTGCCCAGTGCACAACTCTGTGGCATTTGCCAACCGGTAGTGTCTGTGCATGTGTGAATGTAATTAGCATATTTCATGGGAACCGGCTAACTACAGAAGACGCATTTATCATCATTTATTGCTGGACTGTTTTTGGGGTGTCGTGTCAGTATAATCAATGGTCAGACTTGTCAGTACAACTTTGTTGCAAAGATATTTGCCATTTATCTTCACACAGTGTAGTGTCAGCCATCTTTATAGGCAATGATAAAGCTTTATTCAAACCCATAACTACGTTAATATGCATAACATATCACGTGCGACATGCGGGAATTTTATCAAAAACGATTTCCTTGCACGATTAGTCTTTGAACACTTTCTTGCTTAGACAAATAAGAACGTTTGATGCAGCTCTCAACCAAAACCCAATTTGCCCGTAAAGATGGCGTATATGGGGAACTATCCATTTCAGTACATTCTTGTGAGTGCAAGTTTTCTTTTACCAAAACTTGAAAACAATAAGGCCAACTTAGCATGGAGTCCATGTACTACAGTTGACAGTGAGCTTACATTTCCCGAACATAACCAAATACACAGACATTCCTTTGTACAATGGAATAAATCAAGCACTTTCATGTACAATTATTCAGTGTAATTTATTTATCATCTTTTCCTGTGTGCCATACAGCTTAATAATATTGGTTGAAATAAAAACGCTTGCAAGTGAAGTTGACAGAATCGTGGTGTCTCCTTTTGTTTTTGTCTTTTTATCAAAGTAGTTGGGTAAAGCAGTAAAATGCACCCCTCACTTGTTGGTCACACCCCTCCTCTTGCGCCACCCAATGTCTGACCTAGGTCCAATTTCATGGCTCTGCTTACTGAGGAACTCTGCGCTTACAGGACCCTGTTTTTCAATGGGCTATAATTGCAGGGTGGTTAAAGCGGAGCCTTGAAATGTTATTCACCTGCCTGTAGCTTTGGTTGGAGACTTTCAGCCCCTAGGTGGCAGCAGACATACCAGGTTATCTTCCATCGTTTAGGGGGTTCAGAGTGCATGCATATTTCAGAGAATAATGAATTTAGTCTGGTGCCACCGCGCTTTCCTGAAAAACTTGGCCCAATTTCATAAATCCTGTAAGCACAGAAAAACTTGCTTAGCGGAAACAGGTAATGAGTCAAAATTCCATCAAGTATACAATATTACGACTGGTGCCCGGTCATTTTTTTCTAAGCAAACAAATTTACTAAAAAGCGGTATATTTCAGCTTTATTAAACTTGGGTCTTGTTTGGTTTAGGCCTAACCCATTTGGAAGATTATGGAACAGGACCGAAAATTCAGGACTTGAAGAGTGGGGAGAAACTACTGGTATAATAGTGAATGTACCTTAAAACTTTTTGACTTGTGCTTTTTAATAATAAACTATAGAGGGCGCTTCAGATTTTTTTTGAAAAGTATGTGTCACTAGAGGGCGCTTTCATAAAAAACACTAGAGGGCGCTTTCCTTTGTATATAAACACTGCTGGGGTCATGTAAGGACCATTTACCAGTTAGATGTCAACCAAGGATGTATGTCCATTCTAGGAGAGGAGTTCAAACCACTAATGGGTAAGTGTTTACATTTCAAGTGTTTCCACAATTTTGCTTTTTTCTCCTGGGCAATTGAGCACTTACTTGCAAAGGTTTATAAAATGAGCTTAAGGCCAAGGAAACATTTCTGCAAATGTTTGAAATATGAAGCTGAATTCCTAAAAATCTCTGCTGAGTAGGTGCGAAGTATAATTTCAGATATACTACTACACTAGGTATACTACTAGATAGAAAATTTGAGAATGCATTGTGTGAAGTTACCTGAATATCTGCTCTCAGGCAATTGGTGCATGCTGCCATTTTTTTGAAACGGCTGTATTGCAAGAGCTATATTTTTCCATTCAGGCGCATCACAGGGTAGTCACACGCTTTGTCCACAGCTGACAAAGAGGGCGTTTACTACTAACACAGACTACAACTGAGCTCGGCATTCTCCTAGTTCTATTTCTACAGTTCCAACAGAACTGGAAGACAAAATGGCTGCTTCTTTCCATAACAAATTGTTCAGGAGCCAAGTAACATTACAGGAACAATGATAGTCGTATTCAATTTATTAGGTTTACACAGACGACAAAACATAACTTCCAAAATACATACATGTAAAAGATGTAGGTCAAGGTAGACTCAATGTCGTTTTAAAATGTGACATGTTCCTGTAACTCGGACTTAAGTACGAAAAATAAATGTTCTTTTATAACATCTTTAAATACTACTTGTTCAAACTTTATAGCGCAAAATTTGTTCGCTTACAAAGTTAACTTGTTATGCATAAAATGTCAGGGCACCAGTTGCAAACAGGTTTATATTCTGTAGCTGTTCAGCTGGTAACCTGATTATGCTATAAAGCAAAACCTTTAGGGTGCTAAGTTTATTTAAATGTAAAGCTCTATGAAGGCCCCTTTCAAACCAATGCTTCAGCTTCAACTTGGATTTAGTTCCGGCAACAAGTTTGAAAACCTCACACATTTCCAAAGTAACTGACGGAGCCTTAATCCAGAGGTTTCGAAATTGGCCATCGCTCTTTAAAAGCATTTTGTTTAAAAACAATATGAAAACCTGTAAGTGAAAAAATACAGAAACTTAGTCCTTTTTTTTCTTCAGGAACAAGTAACACTTAAGATCCGACAAAGTGCCTGGTAATTCAAACACATTTAAACCATC
>CM021544.1:3619194-3630691 GCA_010994315.2 Pisaster ochraceus | reverse complement strand
TTATTATTATTATTATTATTATTATGCTAGCTCACTCAAGAAGGACAAGGAACCTCTTCAGAAGGTTTACAGACTGTGTGTGTATCATCAGAAATACAGAACTACAGGTTTCGACACAATGTGGGCTATTTCTTCCTCCCTTCGGTGGTGACTACTTATAACTTCTTCCGAGAAATATGGAAGGCTCAAAGCGATTTAGAGAAAGTCCTGAAAAAGTCACATCCCTGTTTGTATGAGACTACCCAACATCTGAAATGATCAGAAGGAGTTTAATGCAGGCTTTGGGATAAGAAAAAAAAACACCGCACTAACTGAAACGAAGAGAAACTTACAGCCATACACCAATGCATCCCAAGATGGATGGGCACAAGGATCATGTCTTTGGCAAAGATGTCCGTCTTCTTCGTCCATCGGCGGAGCCCTGTCTGACCTTCCTTGAGGAGCTTTGGATAGAAGAAGGTGTTGAAGCAGTGGAGCTTGAGAGAGTTCTGCTGCTCGCTCCTCTCCACCAGAAGATTCATGTAGAAGTTGATGATCTGTAGGGGGGAATGAGATTGCAAGAACGGAGGTTTGTAAATTAGAAACACTCTGATCAAATGGACTAGGGTGCCCTGACATGAGGTCAAAAGAGGGTCACTCATTGGGGCATCTGGTGTGCCTGCGTACATCTTGTTTTGTTTTGTGTTACAAAATCTTTATTCTCGGGCAAAGAGATCTACATTTCATGAAAGCGCAACTTGCTGAAGCACAAGCTGATCAAGGCCTGAAGATACCTGTGTAGGGAAAATGATGACGGGTTTCCTTTGGGAGGCAAAGCCCCCAACTCAGGAAAACCAACGGAATCAGGTAGAGACTGAAAACCCAATCCACATGCAAGGCTCCGGTTCAGGTGGGATTCGAACCGGTGTCCCCAGAGGCGAAAGCCAGGGATGACAAACCGCTAGCTCACTCAACCTGACCCCTACCTAATAAGGTAGGCGTTCAACGAACAAGACATTGTGCTCCGGATTCTCACTTTGGTTTTTTTTATAAACAGACAGATTTAAAGCGCCCTCACAGGTTCGTCCTTACCTCATCGTTCAGCCAATTCAGCCCTTGTAGCGTGGCCATGTCCTTGCGCGTCAGCTGTAACCTGAACCCTTGGGTCAGGACCTCGTTGGTCGGCTGTCCCCTGAGGGCGTTGTTGACCTCGTTGAGCATCTCCTCCGTCATCTCGGGGAGCTCTTCGTCCAAGTCCTCCACCTCCTCCGAGGAGTCCTCCAACGATTCCACCTCATCTTCCGATATCTCGGGGGTCGGTGGCTCCTTGATCACGACGGCTCGTCGTTCTTCTAATTTCATATCTTCGGTAATCTGAGAAGAGATAATGTAAGCGTTGTCTTAAAATAATGACATGGCGGACAAACTCATGGAAAGTCGATGGTTGAATCAGCCTCCCTTTCCAGTGATATACAACAAATGGTCAAATGACACTAACAATTATTTTGTATTTCTTTGAATGCAATAACACCTTAAAACAATGGAAAAAAAGCTAACTAATTTGACCAAGAAATCAGCTCAGCCTTTTCAAAATATACTAAAAGAAATTTTTAAGAGTTAACATTTCGATAGGAATCAACAAAAAATGAATATGATGGGTAATGTTTTTTTGGCATTTATTTAGCCACTATTAGAGTATGTGGAGTTTAGAATCAGGAATATTGTTTTTTTGTAAAGTTTTTTATAATGGGAAAAATGTTCAGCACTTACTTTTTTCGAAATTTGTGCAACTTGTTCATCTCTCTGAAAGAAAAATTCAAAAAGAGAAAAAATTAAACACAATTACTGCTGTTAAAACTGCACTATAGAAAGACATCAATGATTTTTTAAATATTAATAATAAATAAATAAATAAATAAATAAATAAATAAATACTTTCCTCTTCCCGAACCAAACAAAGTTTCTAATCTTTAAGATTTTAATTGATTGATCCCCATATTTCCAACAAGCTTTGTCGAACCATCCACTATAAAGAATCAACTTACTTGATGTTTGTAAACGTTAACGGTCTCTTTTTCCTTCTCGATGTTTTTGTGGTGTATTCGAACGCTGCTCTCAAATCGGTCCTTCCTGTAAACGAATAATTCAAACGCCACTGATGAATATTTAAATCCCTTTTTTCTAAATACGACCTTGTTTATATGATGCGACTCAATATTTATCCCCAACACTTACAGATCTTTGACCCAGTCTTGCAGTGCGTACGGTGACGTGGTTAAGCTGCGTTCAAACGCCGTCAACTGAGACAGTTCTCTTGGGGAGGTGGATGGCTTGGGGGCTGGCTTGATCCCGACGATAATCGGCGACTCGGATCGACTGAAATCTGAAACATCAAAAGGGTGAGAACATTTTTAGACACATTAAAGAACAAAAACGTTTGGGCAAAATACCTGTAAAGGGAAAAGTGTACACAGCTGTGATGTAGCTGGAATTAAATGTTGTTGGCCATATTTGATAAAGAAGAAAATGTCACACAAACTCTTCCCCCCCAAAAAAAAAAATCATTGGCAGGACTTTGAAAAGCAGCGAGCCACATGGTAAGGGACTTAGCTGAAAGTTGTCAAAACAATTATGAAGCTACCGACAAGTAGAAATTGAAGTCAAATTTACAGGGAACCAGTTTACATCCTTTATAAATAACATGGCAAATGAGGTGGTAATCTTTACTTTAGCAAATTAATTTTTGTCCCTCTCTCTGCCAAGTTCTGAAATGCATTTTGAATTTACAACTTTAAAAACGTTAAACAGACTTAAAGAAAAAAAGAAAAAAGGAGGAAAAATATTTAAATCATATCAAGGTGACGACATACTGGGTTGGGCGGGCGTGGCTACGGTATGCCTGCTAGAGTACGGCGTAGCGCTAGGACTAAGTTCCGAGACAGGTGCGTGAAGGCGTAGTCTGGCAGCTTCCCTGATCTCCTGTTGGGTGTTGTACTCATGCGGGAGGACTCGGGTTCTGTGTAATGTCTTATCTTCTTGGACCTTGGGTCTGGCAATGAAGGAACCGAGTTCTGTTGAGTCTTGCGTTCTCCTGTCAAGCATTTTGGGGTTGAACACAGAAAAATTGACTAAAGCTCGACTTGAACCTGCCACCTCTGGATTTACATGCGGGGGCACTACCAACTGATCTATCCAGCCCTATGCTGGCAGTCTCCCGATAAACAATAAACAATGAATAAAACTGCATGAAAATGTTGAAGGTTCTGGGCGAAGGTTCTGTGCTCACTTCCCATGAGAAGTGAATTTGTTTTCTCCAGGACTTTGAAAGTGGCTCCATATGCAACTACATGTATCAAAGTCAGCCCAACATAAACTTGCACAATATTTCTTGACTAAGCACGGAACATTTTGATGAACTTGATGTAATGATCACAGGTTGGTTGTACCAAAAGTTTAGGGCGCGTCTAAAAAGTCGCAACGGTAGGAATGTTCTAGTTGGATCGGAGTGCGAGTGTGGACGGTTTCGTTGGACCGTCGAAACGTTCCATTAGAACGTGCAAAATTCACTCGTGTAGGATTGCTCCCGTACTTCAGTACAATTGGAACATTCCGGCGGTTCAATAAATTGCGGCGTGTGCCCACAGGATCATTCTTTTACTAAAATGTAACCAACTTATGAGACACTTCCTCATTCAAACTATAAAAGGAATTAATCTACTCTTGCAAAAGAACGATGACCTCGGTATTGTCCTTTCTAAAAGAAAACTACATGATTGGAATGAAATTGCTTTAAAATGTTACCGTTTGGCTGTGTTTCTCGTCATCTTTTCCTGTGTGCTGTCTCTTACGTGTAAGGTGGGGTTCATGAAGGAACTAACATTAGCCGTCGTAAACTGCTGCAGTAATTGCTGGTAGTTCTGAAGCTGATCCAGACGCACACACTGTGAAAAAAACAAACCAAAACGGGAAAAAAATATGGTGGTTACAAAATACCAAAGACGAACATCTAGAAAGTAGAAGATTCACCTTCCTACTGGCTGACCTTTCTTTGTTCTCTACTCTGGGTTGAGATGATAGATGCACTATGCCAGCCTGCAATATATCATGTGGTGAATGTATCTACATAGTACACAGTCAACCCTCCTACTGTCTGACCATTCAATGTTATCCACTTTTAGATGATAGATGCACTATGCCAGTCTGCAATATGATATCATGAGGTGAATGTATCTACACAGTACACAGTCGCTCTTATTGTACAACAATTCATTACTATTTACTGTTTTAGATGCAGGGATGCGAGTAGACGAAAATGACAAATCCGTACAAAGTGTTCTGGTAAAAAAAGTTCATGTCTGGATTCTTGGCAACTTGACATTGGTCAGACTTTGGGTAAGGTGACTATGCATCAGCACCCCCCGCTCAGCACAAGTCTTTTTCTCAAGTAATTTTGTTGATTGGTTAAATTAAATTACTATCATATATTTCATCGACAAATTTTACTTTCCCAGCAAATATAATATATACTTTTTATAGCCATAACCTGCGCTAAACGAAAGTATTTGAAGAAACAGAAAAGCGCAAAGTAAAACTCAATCTGGTCGGTCCAACTTGGTCCCGGTATTTTGAATACACACAAGACTTCACAGTCATTCTGTAATCTTACTGCAGCTGCAAATCACTGAGTGGCTTTGGCTATGGCTGTAATGATGAAAAGACTATCTAGCCATATCCGCAGCCGAACCCATCAACCCATGGTCTACTATACCTCACTGGCTGTCGACTGACTCCTTCCCCCATCCGATGAAGCGCTGGCCTTCCTTATGGAGGGTCGAGGGAACAATTTTTGGTTGACGGAGATGTAAGAGTTTTCGATGGATGGTGAGGCTGATTCGGTTGGAGGAGGCCCTTGGTGTCTGGGTCCATTACTGGGACGACTGGGTATCATCTTCCTGTAAAAACACAATATTTCAATCACGAATGAATTTAATTTAATCATTTCTACTATACAGTACCATTCAAAATCAAGCCAGGTGATGTTTGTTTTTTACACAGTAAATATCTCATCTCTTGCCACAGGTACAAAACCACCAAGGTCTTAGCCAGAAGGTGTAACCAACATTCAGACGACAGATTGGGATGCGAGCGATTACAACAACCGCAGGCCTTGGACTTTGCTCTCGGAGAGGCACAGCAATTTCCCTCTCCGGTAAGGGACACTTCTTTGTAGATAATGTTAATACGGATCACGGCTTTTGCTTTGCGTGCCATGGGTTCGTCTGAGACCCCCCAACCCCCTGCAGGTCAGCTGCTCTTTACCTATTCACAGGTCTGGGTTGATTCTTTGACCGGCAGGATGCGCTGCTGTAACTGGTCGCGCTATGATCAGCCGTCTGGTGGTGAGTTGCTTTTGACGTTCGATCATCCTCGCCATCCCTCGACGAGAGAGCGTTGTCTCTCCTTGCATCTAAATCAGATGCAAAATAATATCTCAATAAAAAACTAAGAATGAATAATAGAGGGTTTTTTTATTGGACGTTCACGACAGTATTTTTGTGGTCAGTCAGCCCTACATTTCGCTACTCTCTCTGTTGAAAAAAAAAGTTAAAAAAAAAAAGTTTGTGTGATACCTTCCTTCAATAGAATTTAAGTGAGGATCAACAGTTAACACATTTGCTGATCTGCAAAACAGTATTTCGGTTTGAAATGTAAGTTCATGTCTAAACTGACATCAATATTCATGAAAGCCTTGTCTCATGAATATTCAAGGTTCTCACCTGATCCGTTTGGAAGTTTCCTTCTCTCCCTTGGGGCCATCTTCTCCCTGATTGGTTGATTTGATGTGGCGGCTGCGGGTCTTTGATGGAGTGGGCGTCTCCCTAACACCTGGAGAGAAACAAAAATATTAGAATCACAAGTGTTCCCGATTCCCCCCCCCCCCACCTTCAAAACTTTTGACAGCTTTTAACAAAACCCTCCCACTGTCTGATCAGTCAGAATCATCCACAGTGGTTTTGAATGCTAACTGCATTGATATCATGTGGTGAATGCATCTACACAACACACAGATAAATCTGTGTACACTTCTTCCACCATACACAAACTGCAGTTAAATGGTAGGTCAGCTCTTAGAAAAGTGGGAGGGTTAACCATTGCACTTTGATTCGCCCATCTACTTTCTTGGAATCATTAATGATGGGTGTTTCATAGGTGCTTTTAAACATTGTATCCAAGCACCTATTACTACCCCTGTATTCCTGAAACCGCTTCAACTCCTTTGGAGTACTCCTTTGGAGTATGCAGCACCAGCAGCCAAATTTGCGCACAGGTTGCTTATCAATCACAACAACAATCTCTACCCTCGCAAGTACTCATTTACACCTGCGGGATGAGAAACAGTTGAATGTCTTGCCCGAGAAAATAAATGTCACGACTGGGATTCGAACCCACACTCTGATGACTGGGCCATAAAAACTAGCTCTTTTACCTCTTTGGGACGTTCTTGCACGGGTTCTTGCACAGGTTCTTGGGTCACTGGTGACGATGTGTGGTTTTCGTATCCATTCTGCATGTCGACAGGGCGGTAGAAGTAGTTCTCACTGAATGCCGACGCTTTCTGCTTTATCCAGTTAGCAACTTTGCCGATAGGACTGGTGACTTCTTCTGTTGTAGCAGATGCAAAAAATAAGGTCACTCGTTAATTTTTGTTTTTTTAGGACTGCATTGAGTTGAACTGTCACGTCGCTGTATTGTTAGAAGGTGCAAGGATAATACAGAGCTGCCAATATGTGCATCTTGCAGCCAGGGAGATGTTGAGCAGCAATCAGGGAGATACCTAGACTTGCATTCATCATCATAGGGGAAAAGTTTCCATAATCAGAGAGATTTTCAAATTTGTTCATCAGAACATGGAAAGATTGGTTTATTTTCAGGGACCTTTCTGCAGAATCATGGGAGAGTTGGCAGCCTCTGATAATGTCAGAACGTCGAAACATCACAGTCCGTGAAGGTTACAAGAGCTGTGGCCTTTGAATCCCTGGGCCCATCTTCATGGCTCTGCTTACTGTGGACTGGTGCTCTCACGGCCACCAATCTCCACTTACAGAGTTAGTCTTCTTTTCTGTTTCAGCTGTGAAAGTACCTGAGTTTTCTTGAATTTTTTCTTCTTCTGTCAGATGTTTTTCTTAATAAATCTAATTTTAAACATAATTATAGATCCCCAAAGATCACAAAAAAGGGACTTTTCGTTGGCAAGGGTTTTACTCATAATTATAATGAACTTGTTATGAACTCACCGTGGCTGTGTTTGCTTCGTTTGGCCTGTGGTGTCTCCAGAAGATCCTGTTCCACATGCTGTCTGTCACTGCTACGAAAGTGGAACATGACTGTATTAACATCGGAGTTAAAATAGTTGTACATATTTGGTAAATCTTTAGACCACCCTTTTTCTAGCCCCATTTCGACCACATATATATCCATATTACTTCAAAATTGAAATAGTTTGAAATTATTGTGTATGGTATTGGTGGAAATATTCTCAAACCACAAGACAAAAAAAAAGGCTAACAATTGATGTCCAATGATGCCGAAAGGTCTCAAGTGCATTGTGACAGTGGATATTTTAAAATCATCCAAATCACTGTTTCGCTGGTAGATCAAGCAGTGCCCTCTTAGTAGACAACATTATATAACCATTTATGACCAATCTGCTCTTGCCCCCCTCTTTACCGACACACTCTTTTTGAATCCCCGCTGACTCAATGTTTGTCATCCCTTTAACATGTCACATTCACAATGAGAATAACCTTCTTCTGTTCATTATTAAAGGCTTAAACTCCTATATATAATACATTGATATAGCGTTATTGACATTCACCAAATAGCCATGATACATTAAGCAACAAACATTAGGACCATTTTAAAAAAGGTAAAAAGGTTTACAGACAATAAAGTTGTTGTTTTTTTAAAGAGGGGAACCTCGGACACAGGGGTAAAAACAGGGGGGCCCTGAAGAAGTCTGGCAAGGTAAGGGGGACAACTAATTCTGAGGTGGGCTGGGATGGTGGGGGAGGGCATTGGTTGGATGAAGAGGGGGGGAGGAGAAAAGGATTTTAGAAAGAACACAATGAATTAGGAATCCCCCTAAAAAAAGGCAGTGAAGCCAAAGCACCCCAACCAAGAATTAATTACAATTAAAACAAAGGATTACGATAAGTGATAAAAAAACAAACTTTCCTTTTTCTGATTTGTTGTGGTTCTCAAGGTTTTTTACATGGAAATAAAGTTTAAAAATGGGCCAAAGTAAATCAGCATTTCGGATAATTTTATCAAGCCTTATTTTGTTCACTTTTTTATCAGTACTATTTTCACTTTCCTTTGTATACTATATAAGTACAACTAGTATTATAGTATTTCTTGAATGTTTGACTTTATTCTTAATTTATAATTTGAGTTTCTCATGTTTTAAGATTTTTGGTTTTAGTTTCAACTCTAACTTTTTGACAAAATCAGTTAAGATTCTAGTTAAATTTTAAAATCGCAATTAGGCTTAAAAGTTAAAACGTTTGTAAAGAACGGGAGCTCGTATTATGTCGGAAATACAAGCGTATAGCATACTCAGTCATTTATGAGGTATACACAATGCTCACTTTCCAGTTAACGTTAACTAAGTAAAATACCTTTCCCAGCTGCGTTTTCTCGGTCCAGAACCCGAAGGTGTCCCGTCAGAACCAATCCAAGTTCTGAAGGCAGATGTTAATTTGGACACCATCAGGACACCAGTTGAAACATCGACTTGAGCGTCTTCGTTTTAAAAATGTAGCGCTTTTCTTGTGTCCGTCGTTTTCCTGTGTCTAATGGCCGACAATACCGTAAGTGCGCATGCGTAGACGGGTCATCGTGTTAATTGACCTAAACTTCCATCAGTCTCTCCAATAATAATGAGGCCGTGTCCGAAACGGCAGATCAGCGCGTCTGCCAGTGTTGAAGAATAGGCAGACGCGCGCGATCTAGCCGTAGCTGTAGCCGAAGTCGCCGTTTCGGACTCGGCCTAATATCCCCAACGTCTCCCAACGTGGAAACAAATTAATTTGAAGGTGAAAGTGAAATTTTATATTAATTTAAAAATTAGACATTTGAAAAAAAGAAATCTTATACATTCACAGATTATTTTGTTCACTTTTATTTTACAATAGACTGTGCAAGTCTCGCGCGTATTTGAACAGTGGGATCCGTTAAAGCGCGTGAGTTTGTTTCTTTCACGCGTTAAAGCAATGTACGTGGGACCACAGTGGTCCCAAAAATGTTCGAATACGCGCGAGACTTGTACGGCCTATTACGACGACTGATTTCAAGTTGATCGAGCGAGGGCGCCCTATTCTAGTCAAAAACGAGAGAGATGGGCCTTTTTCAAACCTCGGCCTTGGGCTCCGTCTCCGGCTTGGGCTCCGTTATAAATTGTTGGTGCAGCGTGTATTTGTGTATCAAACGGAGCCGGCGCGACACGGAGCCCCAGCACGGAGCCGGAGCCGGAGCCGGCCCAAGCCGAGGTTTGAGAAAGGCCCCATGGGGCCGTTCTCAAACCTCGATGTCATGTGTCGATGTCATGTGCGTGCGTTTAGTGTGGTGCAGGGTGGTGGGGATGATTTTGAATTCAAAACAACAGCGGAACCTAAATAGAACAAGACTGTCCTGCCAAGCATAGAGGAATAAGAGAGGAGACCTGAGGTAATAAAATCCAGTTGACTGCAGATCGAGTCCAGTTCTCCTTACTGACGACGTTGAGGTTGAACTTGGTGTTTAATGCCATGGGCCGGCAAACGTGCCATGGTACCCCTGGTACTGCTGCCCTGTACCATTTCCTTCCTCCATGGCTGTACTAATTCTAAAAAGTTCATGATGGATGGCGCCCAACACTAACAGTAAACAGGTGTACCGGTTAACCCGGTCCGAGGTCAGGTCTGTCTGAGTCAGTCAACTCCTTCTGAAGTCAACCCGGTCCGAAGTGAACTCGGTCAGAAGTCATCTGATTCTCGGCCCGAAGTCAACTCGGTCCGGTCATGGAGGAAGGGTCCGGTCAACTCTGTCTGATGAACGGAGTAGGCGATGTAAAAACATAATTACTATTTAGAATGTTCCTTATCATATTGAATATTATTCTACCTATGATGAAACAAGCAATACAAATGACCAAATTTTCAAAGCCTATGTTTATGTTACAAATACAATTTACATCTTAAAAAGTATTGCTTTCCCTAAATACATTTTGTGTTTTTTATTTGTTAAATGTATTGCTTACTTTAAGTTTATATTATTTTCAACCAAACATTTTCTTCAATTGTCCAACACTAATTTTTAAATTATTTAATTAGTACAAGTACTATTTTGACACTATTTATTTTATGTGTTTTTCTTATTTTTGGAATAAGAAAATTCGTCTTACACAAATTGCAAAGGAAAGAAATATTTCTGGCACAAACTGCAACGGAAAGTTAATTTTTTACCGTATTTTAGTGTTGCACTTATAAATAGTTTACCTAAGTCATGCTCTAGAAACATGTCTTTTTAAATGGTGATTATTATTCATTTCTGAGATAGTATTTAAATTTCATTGTCCAGATGACGAATAAGTTATGGCGTAAATACAACGTAGGAGGTTTTAAAATATCTCTTCATTGAAGTGAACTATTTCAAATATTCTTATATTTGAGAACCACACTTATAATTTGAATCTTTGAATTGCCTGTGAAAGTTTCATGTACATCATATGAAAGCCCTATTTTTCTTAGTGACCTGATTTGACCTACTGGCTTCCTGTCCAAACTGGAAGTTAAAATAAATTGTATACATTGTAAAGTTCAGTCTATGTACTACTTTTTGTTCAAGTTATTATTTTTTTTATTTAACTCTTACTATTTACCTGCCATTCATTAAACCCAAACATCTTGTTTTTGTGATGTTACAAAAACTCAGTTTCTTGTTCTGTTTGTTGTAGTGAACATAATGGGTGATGATGTTAATGATAGAGGTCCACCCCAGCAGTTAACAAAGAAGCCAGTTCTAACCACAAAGGAGCTCAAGGATCTGCTGCATCGTCTGTTCAACATCCAGGTAGACATCTTAAAGGAATATGAGAGCTTCGATGACCGAACCTACTACGTGAAGACGGAGCAACCCCACAAGCGCTTCCAGACGTCTGAGTTCATCCTTAAGGTATTGAATTCCCAGAACACCGCCTTGGAGGGCGTTGTCAACGCTCAGATGAGGGTTCTACAGCATCTGGAATCCTACCCGGACCTTTGTTGCCAGGTTCCTCTGCCCAACAACTCTGGAGACTTTCTGAGCATTGAGATGGTAACGAATGAAGTGAGAAATGGTAGGTGGTATCTTGTTATCTAGGTGGGAGCAGACGAACAGGGCTCGACTTAGTCACTAGCTCTGCTTGAAAAAACTAGTCAAGAAAGTTGCAGGCTAGTCAAACTTGGCTCTTATTTAGCCCAGCAGGCTAGTCAAACTTAGC
>CM021544.1:3604209-3614486 GCA_010994315.2 Pisaster ochraceus | reverse complement strand
CAACAACTATTACCATTTGGTGCATGTTGTTGCATTTAGCATGGTTAGGGTTAATCTTATTTATATCCATACTGCATTCAGTGTTGGATGTTTGTTTCCCAAACCTTTTCCTAACATTAGAAAAAAGTTCACTTTTGTATGCTGCAACAATATTCTACGCTAAAACATTTTATTTTAGAGAACAGTTTACTTTCTTTCGCTTTAAAAATTCATGTTTATTTTATTGTAAGTTAGTGTATCATTTTTAGCCATGGACTCAAGTTTTAGAATAAAATCTAACGCTTCCCAGGTTGTATCCTAGAACTTGGTTGTGATCCCTGGCTACATGCCAGCAACAATAGGAGGCCGCCAGCAACACGGCTTGATGGCTCAGTTGGTAGAGCGCCAGCACGTTAATCCGGAGCTCGTTGGGTCAAGTCGCACTCTCATCAATTTTTTCTTTAGTTCAACCCAAAGTTTGTATATATAGTAAATGTTTACTCTAAAACAAAATCGCGAATCACTTTTTTTGAGCGCTACTAACTGTTATCTAATAATTTAATTTAAAACATTATACAAAGCTTTAAAAATATGCTGCAATTTGCTTAGGAAGTCTTCCCAGTCCTTCTGATTTGAGGCGTGCGATCGCACCCGCTCGCCATCGCACGCCTAATTAAAAGCTTCCTCAGGCGTGCGAAAAATCACACGCCTGATCCCTCCATAACGCACGGCTTGGCAAACACTTCCAGCGTCATCATACTTCATAATTTGTAAATTAAAATAACGTTGTAAAATTAATTGTTTATTATTTTCAAAATCCTTCAAAATTCTGGCGATAAAGTCCCTAGTCTTCATATTTACTAGCCGCGATCGTTCATTTCAGTAAACGAACGTTAAAACACGCATGCACATTGTTAGTCTGGCTCTCTCCTCCATGTTCAATACCACAATACGTAGGCGAGTAGGGAAACGCACAACCCGATTTTCCAGAGGTTAGAAGACGTGCGGTGGAGTCTAATCGCGACCTCTTTCCGGTGATATATTATACAAAATTGTAACCTCGTACTCATAATCACATCGCTCTCGCCGCACAATTTTCCCTAATGTGGGCCGATCGACCGATCGTTCAATGGAAAATGTATTGCAAAAGAAGCTTTAAATAAGCGATCCTTTATTCACAAATCCATTAAAAATGATTGTTGATGAAAAAAGTATTATCTTGGAGGTAAAATAGACTCCTTGGTATTATTAAGGGCAGAAATTAGGGGATAAGATCGTTCAAAAACGCAAGTTTGTGAACTTCACTTCCATTTTTTCCTTTTTTTAAAGCTTCGACAATGGGGGGTAGGCCTATGCACCTTTGAGTGTTTAGATAAATAAGTATCAGTCATGGGAGATTTTGATGATAAAGAGTCCAGTGTACAACCAATTGTACCTTCACGAGATCCCTTGCAATGTCGTTTTAAGTACATCACTACCCGCTGTTTAGCTTTAAGAAAACCAACTTTAAATTGACCAGCCTGTACCACAAAAATCACACGCCTAGAAGAATCTAGGTGTGCTTTTTTCACACACCTGGAATTTTCAAATCAGAAGGACTGGGAAGTGTACCTTATCCCGTAGACATAAGTGTGCAATTCCACACTAGTGGGACAAAGGACAACTTTGCAAGAGAGGCATGGGAGAGTGCGACAGAAGTAAGTACATGTATTTTGTCACAAACTTTCGCTGTAAATTCCAAAGCTGTTCATGATTGTTCATAGCGACTTTTTTTATTTACAGGCTCATTTAAAAGGTGTTAAGTGTGTAAAAAAGACAGACATGTCGCTTCGAAAATGAAGAAATAATTTGAATATACGAACATTGGACAGGCACTTTTGTGACAAAACTCAGTCAACTTTTGTTCGTAACAATAGTTTGTCTCACCTTTGCACTCATAAACATTAAGTGTTTGTAATAAATATCTCGGAGAGTTTCTCAACTCACTGTAATTACAAACTGCGCTACCGTGCGGGTGTTACCTTGTAAGGGGGGGGTGTATTGACTCGTAATTGGCAAACAACTTTTTTTTTTCAAAAACAAAAACCCGTCAAATATATCTAGAGAATGTACGGAGGGATTTCATTGACAACTTCCAGGAACGAAAGATCTACAAACAAAACAAACGAATTTATCCTTGAACATAAAAACGAACAAACAAATCCATCCTTACACATTACGTACAGAGAAAAATACAAATCACAGGGTTGTGATTGATACATACTATCAATGCCCAACAACATTTCCCTAATATTTACAGTACATGTGATCGAAATAGAATCTGGTGTAAGAGTAGAACTGGATCTACGTATTTAGTGCACGGAGTGTCGAGTGGGGCAGCCGGCCGGCCCAAGTCGGAGTTCGTCTAGGGGTAGTAGGGGTACTATAATGCGTACAACGATAAGCGGTAGTGTTTCAAAATGTTTGTATAATATGTTATCCATTTTAGGGGAGACGTTGGGTATACATCTACAGTCATATAGCAGTGAAACAAACGTATTCGATGTCTTTATTAGTGTCCGGAGACTACAAGTTTATGTGCTTAGATTCACGAATTGCCTTTTTTGAATTAAATGCTCAGCAATAAATATGTGTGTGAACAAGCAATGTACAAGCTACAGTCTTTAGTTTGCGGGAGTGGCTACTATTTTAAACACACGCATCTTGAAGGAGCCCTAATGTTATGCTAGTTTGTAAAAGGTTCTCGAAGTAAAACAAAACAGGTGTTTTTTTTCTTTCTTTTAATCTGTTCTCAAAAATTGTAACAGGATCTGACACTGATATTTCACTGGGACAGAACGATAATTAAATCAAACATTTTAATAACAAAATAATTAAAACTGCGCAAGTTTGACTTTTTTTCCACTTTGTATCAGTATTACTGAAAAAACGGCACCAAATGTTTTAGAATGTCGCAGATGATGGGTGTTTATCTAGGCATAAATTCAAAATACAAACGCTTGGTTTTACAGTGTACGCATTTATACCATGCCCGATAAGGAGCCTGTGGGTACGTGCCCCCACCCCCTAATTACACTAATTAGTATGAGCGACGTGTCTCTAGCATTGCCATTATTGGAGGTCGAAAGTTCTACTTTGCGCATGAAAAGCGACCCATTTCACGTTACGCCACTTACCCGTGACATGGGTCTCCGATAGAGGGCGCAACATCGACTGGCTCGGAGAGGGACTGTGCAAGTCTACGAATTTAGATCAAAAGAGAGCCAGATCGTTGATCGAGTTAGAAAGGACAGATTGTCTCTATGGTTGCAGCCACTTGATTTCATTCTCGAAGTGATCTCTGTATGGTCTATTGAAGCGTGGTGTTTTCACGAAGTTGACCCAGTTTTTGACACGTTTTTGTGGACATACACAGTACATGTACTGTACAATGCGGACCACAGAGCAAGGAACGAAGGTCACTTCGCGTTCAACCTCCATGCTTCACGGGGACCACCAGTGGATATCCGTGCTGTAGAGTCAATGTGTGATTCGAACGAGCATACAATGTACACTGTCTGCTGACTTGACGAATGGTGTGAATCTGCATGGAATCTGTAAGGTATGTTTAATAATTAAACACGTTTTGTTTTGGATTGTTTGTGTTGAGGTTTTGTTCATTTTGAAAACAAGGTTAAAGGTCACAATGTCATGTATACGTCGATCGAGCTGATTGTCGTGTACGTAATTGGCATGCAAAATGCCTTATGTTAATAACTGGATAGACAATTTAATCTCCAGTTTGTGAAATCATAATAATAGAGCAAGATTACGCTGATCATTATTATTGGGCTGCCCAAAACAAACTGACAATCAACGCCACTAATGCAACCAAGTCTGTGTCGGATAGCGTTGATTGATCAACAAGCACATAATCTTAATGTTGTCATTAATAATGAAGCAGTTCAAAATGTAACCTGCATGTGTTTGGGTTTTGCTATCGACGAATCACGTGTGCTCCTCATGTTGACTATTATAATCAAGGTTTCGACTGAAATTAATTAGCAACATAAAACAGAATTTGTCTCAACATTCCGAGTGGGCTTAGACTACTGTTGTACAGTTTTGGTAGCCGATACGTTTGTATACAATGAAAAGAGCTGATAGACTAACTCTTGGCTGTCGACATGTTTGAAGAACTGAATTGGTTATCTTTTGCCAATAAAAGCAAATCCTGGCGTAAAAACTCAAACTGTTTGCTTCATTTTGTACCCCGAGTATAATAAAGGACAAAGCTATTTTCCTGTAGTGTAGGCCTACCCAACACGGTTATCACACAAGACAAGACACTGATTCAACGGGTGTCGGTCACTTCGTACCCAAAATATCATACCCTAGTCACTTCGTACCCAAGTCACTTCGTACCCAAGTCGTTTCGTACCTCGATTGTCTGCCATGTCTGCCGGCAGTCAAAGTGGACAAAGAACCTTTCGTATATATCACGCGTTGCCGGGTGTGCGTGACCGACATTCTATTTAAACTATCGGAGTTTCCATATGGCAAAAACAAGATGAAGGCTTCCATTCATTCTGGTGCCAGAATGTGGAATGGCTTACTGACATGTTTCAGGAAAACTTAGTCCCTTACTGTTTTTGTAAATCACGGTGAAAGTTTTGCTCTCTTGGCCTTTGTACTGTATTCTTTGTTATCGTTTAGTTTACTGGTCTCAACCAACTTTATGTGTTATGCAAATACGTTCTTTTGATGTCGATCTTTCTTCAGAAATTTAAACAAGATCTGGACTCTGATGTTTCAAGGGGCAGAACAACAATTAATGTAAACGTTTTAATTTTAAAACTACACTTATGACAGATAAAATGGTCGGCGAAGTATTCGTTTGGTTGGGAAAGTAAGGGGGGTCCTCAAAAATTTAAATTGTTAATACATTTTTGTGACATTTCTATTTTGTTTTACCTGATCGGCAAAAAGGTACCAATTCACCATAAAGTCTTTCATAGATGACGTATATATTGGCACCGAAAAAGAAACACCCGAATTTTCTGATCAGCATCGTGAGACCTGCAGTAACGAGAATTGACTGTACGTCTTGATTTCATTTCGTCAGCCGGGTGGTAACGTTACAGTAGCTCTAGGATTGAAGCGAAGAGAAACATGGCGGAAGAAGCAGCCAAGCTCGAAGTAGCAAAACTCCAGCAGCTCTCGAAACCATTTCTGACTCCCAGTGACGTCAAGACTCTCCTAAGCCGACTTTTTGGACTGACAGCTTCTCGAGTTGAGGAATACAGCAGCTACGACGACAGGATTTACCACGTTAAGACAGACCCCGACCAGGGGATCGGAGAGCAAACAGATTTCATCCTGAAGGTGTTGAATTCGGTCTTCACCGCCGAAGGCGCCGTTGAAACCCAGACGGACATCTTGGTTTATTTGCAGTCGTTTCCCGAGTTGAGATGTCAGTCTCCGATTCCAAATCTAAACGGCCAGTTTGTCAGCTTTGAGTCAATTCCCAACGACTACATTAATGGTAATTACAGATTATTAGAGAACAAAGACAGATTGTGTGCGTGCGTGTGTGTGTGATTTAGGGAATAAAAGAACAAAAACTGCTACAAATGAGTTAAATTCCTTAAAGTTTCACCTTGTACTGGGGACTTTTGGGACGCTAGTGGCAGTAGATTTACCAGGTAAATCCATCGTGCGCATACTCAGAACCACGGAAACAATAGAATTTTACCTGGTAAAAGCATGCTGCCACCCAGCATTCCAAAGTCTCCCATGGTTTATTTTTTTGTTTACCATTTTGAAGGAGAGATAATTGGAAGGGTAGATGCCGTGACCGCCGTGCGCCTATTCAGTTTCTTACCGGGAAAGTCCCTGCCAAAACTGGGTCCTCTACCGCCAGCATTCTTCCTGAAAGCCGGTAAACATCTCGGTTGCATACAAAATGCTTTGCAGGTAAAAAGCGGTTACCAAGTTATGATTTAAGAAGTGAAAAAGGGCCACTCTTTACTTTGACTACCGGTATACGGTGCGTTCGGACAGTATCACTTATAAGTGAACATCACAAATTCATGTTCCCCACTCGCCTGCGTATAGAACCATGGCCCCCTTTCTTGCCCAAAAATGATATCGAAAATGCACAAATCAATGGTTTGAATCATCATCAAAAGCCCCCCCAATCATTTCTTTGCCCCGCCCCAACATGTGAACTTGAACAGTACAGACGGCAGAGATCACCTACCGCACGCCCTATCCAAACGACCCACATGTATTTTGAAAACGAGTGGACATACTGTATACCGGTGGAGTAGGTCTTAATTCCAAACCCGGATGAGCTTGGACAAAAACCAACGCCGGCAGCAGATGTATATTGTAGTCCTAGGGCCTTATCTCTGCCATGGGCCGGAGGACAATCTAATAAAAGCGGAAAGTGCTTAACGATTCATGCTTTAAAAGTAATTCAAAACAAACGTTTATAGCTAATGCTAAAGTTTCCTTTCCCAACACTCCACGTGCAGAATATATTTTTGTATCAATTATTTACTCGCAGAAATATCCCAACGATGTAAAGCCACTAGAACGAAAGGCGGGCCTTGATATTTGGTGTCTGGAGAACGTATCCGACCTCAGGAGCTACCTACACGTGGTCAAAGATGCACAGTCGGTGAGGATCGTAGAGGAAGTTATCACGGAGTTTGAGAGGAAAGTTATTCCGATCTTTGGAGAGTTGAGGAGAGGTGAATAATGTAATGTTTAGGATCATGCCATTATTGGCGTATTCGTCGCGTGGAAAATGTTTATAATTAAATAGATAGTGGCCTAACGGGCGGGGGCGGAGTCACCTTCCCTGCTTGGGAAACTAGTTGAGATCACACCAATTGAGATCGACAAATGAATTATTCAATATATCAATAGAACAAGGAGAATAATGTGGGCGTGTGCTTACGGGAGCTCCCTTGTGGGGTCTTTTCAACAATGGAACAATGGACCCCCCAAGATAATTATTTGTTCAACCTGGACCAAACATGAGAATTCTTTAGAAAAGAGAATAAGGGACCAACAATAGCAGAGGACCCCACAAACCGGATCCGTGAGTTTGTGTGTGTGCATTTGCGCTTTGGGTCAGTTTGAGCGCCATTGTAGGTGAATGGCAAATTTTATTTTGCTTAAATGGTTGATCTGGTATATTTTGCCTCTACAGGAAATTAGAAAGACCATAGCTGACAAAGAGGGCGTGCATAGGAGACACATATCTGTAGCTCGGCATTTCCCGCGTCCTTCTCTGTAAATTAATGAGTCCTATACGTGTAATATTGAGACAGTCGCGACTACGATAAGGGTTGTCCCCTTTGTAAATAGTGGTATTCATAATTAGTGTTTTAAAAGCAGCACCACTTGAATATTTAAACTTTTGGTAAATTTGTGTCATTCAGGTATTGTGAACCATGATTTTAACGAAGGCAATGTGTTGGCAGTACATGGAGAGGTTGAGGGCTATGAGATCAGCGGTGTCGTCGACTTCGACAATATGGCGTTTACCTGCCTCGTGTTCGAAATTGCAGTTTCCATGACGTATCTGATGTTCTGCAGCGACCAACCCCTGGAAGCCACTGCCAACCTCCTTGCCGGCTTCGAGTCGAGAGCTCCGCTCCCGGAGAAGGAGCGAGGCGTGCTGCGCGTGCTTGTAGCCGGAAGGTTCGTCCAGTCGCTGGTACTCGGGCTGTATTCTTCCAGCTTCAACCCAGACAATCCCTTCATACTCGTGACGCAGGCAAAGGGGTGGAACCTTCTGAAAGATTTCTGGAATCACCCGGAAGAGGACCTCATGAAGTTATGGAAAGACATCAGTGAAAAGGTTTTCTAAAAAAAAAGAAAAAAAAAAGACAAGTTGTTCTTGTTCATTGAACAGTATTACACCTCCAAGATGCATACAGTCTAAAAACTTTCAGGTCATAAGTTGACAATTCTGACCCAGATCCAGGTCCCGTGGGCCGGACCCATTTCTGCGTCAATTGACCCGGAATCTTTGTCTAAATGATCCAGAAATGGGTCACACTGACGCAGAATCCATGTTAAATTCCCACTTTTAACCCATTTTTTCCAAAGCAATATAAGTTTTTTTTTGTGTACAGGATGCCAAAGTTAACCCCAAGTACCAAAACCATGGACTGACCTCGCGTTGTAATTTTTCTTCGTGACGATGAAACTCAAGTGTGTTTGGTGACATTGGAAGGGTTTCAACAACAAAGACTACATGATGTCTGATGTTGCCCATTGCTGTCTATTGCGCACGTACTTTAGTCCCCTTCCGTATTGTTGCGGCGTTGTAAGAAATGGACATAGTTCAAAGGTTACCAAATAGTGCAGCTCGTTTGGTAATGCTCTGCACCCTTGAGGGAACGTGTATTATCCCATGACTCAGTGTATGCCATTGGCTGTACCAGTTAGAGAGAATAGATTCATTTTGAACTTGCTCTTTTTGTTTCAAAATGCATTCTTGACCAAAAAAAAAATACTCCAGATATCTTTTCAATTTACTGTCATATTACAATTTAAAGAAAACCAAAAAGTATTTTGTTTTGTTGTTAACGAAACTCTAAACATATTGATTTAAAGTTGCATAGGTTTAAAATGTGGTTTTTAAAAGTTTATGACATTTTTTTAATTGTAACGATACTTTAATTAGTAATGAATTGACGTCACATGTGTACAAACTTGGACTGAACAAAGACAAATTGAATAGGGTGGGATCTGAACCAACGAATGTTACATAATTTGGAGTTCAACAAACACAAAATTACTTTGTTCAAACCCAAATTTTTCCAAAATGTACCCACTCAGTTTCTCGTGGTTTATTACCCGAAGCTTAACATAGATCACAGGCGAAACACGTGTCACGTGTGTGACATTTTTTTTAAAGGCAAGCGTATTGCCGTGGTTACATTTTCAACTCGTGTTTAGTATTGAAGCCTCAGGGATAGTTAAGAGATGTTTTTATTTGCATCGGGGATGAAGGTTTTGTTTGTTTTTACCCTTACACCGATGTGTACTCGGTGCTCTCACGTGCTCTGTGAACAAAATCCACAGGCAATCACTCGGGTGGGATTCGAACACACGACCTTTTCATTGCTAGACGCAGATGTCTTACCACTAGACCACCGAGCTAGCCCGTAGAGGCGGGTTCGGATCCTTAGCAGCTCCAGGGATAGTTAATATGAAAACGCTGGATGTGTTTTATAATACAAACGGGTCTATCTAAAGTAAGAACTGAAATGTCGTCAAATTGCTAAAATAAAACAAACACTGCGTTTAATTTGTTAATGTGTTTATTGAATAAACAGTACCACATGTTGAACAACCCCATCCCGTTCCCCTCCTTTATGACACTATTCATCTTGTATTGTGTGTACTCCCGTAAATCCTTTATAACACTTTTTGCTGGTTCTCTATCCTGATTGGCTAAAACACGGTCACGTGGGGTTAACTAATAGACCCTTTCCGATAAAATATGTAAAGTGCACATTGCGCGTGCGCACTAACACTGTTGGTTGGCAAAAAAAGGAACATCGCGTCTTTTTGTATGGGGCTGATGCTGGCGTGACGCATACGCGTTTGTGCGTCTGCTTAGTGCACATCTCTGTATGGCGTTTGCCAATCAATTATAGACCCCTTGCATTGGCCGCCATCTTTGATGAAACGTGCACGCGTGAAAGGCTATCATTGGCTGAGAGTCGCGCGCAGCGCGTACACGCCTGCACTTTTCCATTGTTTGTCATCAAAGATGACGGCCACCGACGTCATGTGCAATCCATCAGTGTCTGTACGAATGCGTGAATGTAATTAGCATAATTTATGGGACGGGCTAATTATAGGCTATAGTGCCACCGTGAACTAGACGCGCGTGAAGTCATTGCGGTTCAATTATAAAAGGATGACAAGTTTCTTTTCTTGTTTAATATTTTTGGCCGATGTGTTTTATAAAACGCACATGGACTGGCACGATTCGGTCACTAGTGCACGTCTATCCCTCCTCGGGCTTGCGAGTGACCTGATAGTGTTTGTTCATTTGTTAAAACTGTCTTCTCCATTTGTTTCTGGTCTTTTCTCCTCTTGATTCTGGTCTTGTAAACAAAATTCTGGTCCAGTAAAAGATTCTGAGCTACAAGCCCTACGGTCTTGTGGACTTTTCCCCCAAATGCCAGCCCTGGAAACATATTTTGGCTAGCAAGATTACTAACTTGCTAAGCAAGTTTGTGTGATGTGAATTCTGGGCTTCATCAGTATTCCTAGAAATGGAA
>CM021544.1:3572752-3591059 GCA_010994315.2 Pisaster ochraceus | reverse complement strand
AACTTCAGTGGATGATATTGAATGGTCAGACAGTAGGAGGGTTGACTATGCATTCAGCAGTCACACGATATTGTATTGCACTTGGCAGGCTGGTATCAATCATTCAAAACCTCAGTGGATGATATTAAATGGTCAGACGGTAGGAGGGTTGACTAAGAATTCACCACTCACATGATATCGTATTGCACTTTGCAGGCTGGCATAGTTTATCAGTCATATGAAACCTCAGTGGATATAATGAACAGTCGGTACGACAGTTAATGGATCAGTGATTTCGTAAGACATTCATGTTGCCACCATCCTTCACTGATCTCCTAAATTGCTCATCATAGTCAAACCAATGTAATAGTTTTCTTTTCTTAATTTAGGCAAGTTCCCCTAGAATGTTCTTGACATTTCCAATAATTAATTGTCTCTATTACACAGCTGGCTAAGTTCCAAAAGAAGAAAGTGAGTCCCGAAAAGAGACGAAAAAAGAAACCAAAGCCAGCGGAGGCCGGTGTCCCATCCCTAGACGGAGCTACGAGGGGGACTGGTAACGGAGGCGTACTTCCCGCTGCCCACCTTAGCGATGACTCACTCGATGCAGGCGACTCGAGCATAACATCCAGTGATGTGATCGGTACCCACTCTGACCTGGTGTCACCTATATCTTTTGAGGTAATGGTTACACCTTACTCTTAAAATGATTGCAGTCAGGCGTCAGTGAGTTACACTGATAATATTGTTATAATAATTCTAACAATAGTAAGGAACATATTATTATGTAGTAGGGTTCTTCTCGTGCGCAAGCTAGTGTAAAGGGCAGAAACGGGTGAATTGTGTCCGAAACTCAAACAATTATAATTGTTTTCTTCTTCTTTTGATGGGGGACAAATTCATAAAAATCGTAAAGACAAAACCATAGAGAATGCCTCAGATTGCACAGAAAGGCTTTTAAAACTAAAGATAGACAGCAAGTAAAAAACGAGGACCTTGTTTCAATTCAGCGTGCTACGTCATTAACAAGATCCATGCCTACATGTAGATGCAGGTCAACTGGTCCCAATGATTTCATTGGATAAACGCTAGTGATGTAAGCTTTCCACATCTGTGTTATGATTGATGTAATTTGTCCGCTTGCACTGTCGATCGGCTGCATGCAGCGTAATGCATAATGTTGTGTACATCATGTAGTGTTGTTTTACCTCCATTAAATATGTGTACATGGCTGGCAATCTCCGTGTGAAATGAATGCGAGGTCAAAGGTACATCTGGCAACATCTGGTTGGGCCGGTATCTGGCGTTATTCACAGGCCTCAAAGTGTGACGTGATATGTTTGGGCTAAGATGCAGGTATCCCTGTCACTACTCCTAGGTGAAGAGAAGCAATTTAAGTTAAGTTTCAGTAAATTCTGGTATACATCTCTAGACTGCTACACATTTTCCAATTTAGTACAACCACTCCACTTGGTGAGGATATTGGCACAGCAATTATGGATGAGTAGAAATGTTGCTTAGCAAGTTAAACTTACTTGAAAGTAAATATCAGTGGGCGAGTCAGTTAAGACCACACAACATAGCATTGCATCGTGGTTTAATAATCTGTTTCTGCTAAGCGTGATTTTGTAATGCTTAGCCACATTAGATTGGCACTGAGCCCACCTCCGGATGGAAAAACCGTTTTACATTCGCTGCGCGTTGGGCGGTTAGCATTAAAACAAACATCTCTCTTTCCCTACCCCCACTGAACCGTATTATCGTAGCTAATTCCTACTAACTTCATCACTCAAGCAACTTCCCTTCTCCCATGTCATATTTGCGTGCGTACCCCTGGCCTTGTTACACGTCCCCTCGCGAGATCTTGACTTTGTTCTTGGCAAGAGTTCTGACTTTGAAGTCTAGACGCACAGGAACACAGTGTGATAGACCAGCGTGTGCAGCTTATTATATATGGCATACCCCATTTACTTCTCTACCGCTCTTCGGTCTTCCCGTGGCTGTAAGAGCTTTGTGTGTCCCAAGAAATTGATGTTAATTTCAGGAAGCGTGCTTTTGATTTTGTGCACCTTAGCAGTTAAGATCCTTGCAGGGGGAAACTGACAGTTTCGATTGGACTATGATGGACCGGGTACCGATGATGGTTATTTTTAAGTAGCTAGGCATACCTGCTCTTTTTTGGGTGACTATGGAATAAGACAGGGCGGAACAGTTATGCCTGCATTCTGCATGTAAATTTTGATGTTAGAACCTGTAATGAACAGTGTGTGTTGCAAATGTACCAGGCCTTAGGACAAAGGCTTTTAACAAATTTCTGCTAAGCAAAAATAAGCAGGATACCAGTCACAGATGGTATCTGTGCCATGGTATTTTTGCCTGGTAAGCATATTCTGGTAAGCATAAGTTTGTTGTGCTTTGTTACTTTTTGTGCCTAAATGTAGCCTTATGAAATTGGGCCCAGGGCGTGCACTTGCGTAGAACTACCCTGGTGTTTGATCTTTTCTGGGGCAGTCCCACTTTATGTGAGGAAGTCACTCGTCCATAGGAAAATCACAAAGTCTACAGGAGCAAGGATTTGACATGGTAAGGGGTGCCAATCTCCATACACCATAGAACTGCTGATGCTCAAAAATTAGCTAAGCACAACAGCATTTTGCTTACCAGAATAAGAATACCAGCCAAAGTGCCAATGTAAGATGTAACATCATTGACTGGTGTCCTGTTCATTTTTGCTTATTGCAGAAAGTTGTTCAGCACAATTGTTCTGCTTTAGCAGCTCTTTGAAATTGGGCCCAGATAACTGGAGCCAGTGGCCGTCATGAAATTCCAGGCAGTTGGTGTACATCAATACAAAATATTTTTGTATGGTTTTACAGCTCCATAGACCCAACTAAGTTATTTGCGTCAAGTTGTTAAAATGTGGTCCACAAAAACACAGAGGTGACAACGTTTTATCCACGTTCATTGTAGCCGCACTCACGTCTGCTCAAGTGTCACGTACAAACTGCACGGCCACACCTTGCCGTTACACATCACAAGTTCTAAGCACAACCCCCATCTCCCTCCCTCTCTCTCCCCCCCCATTTCGTCTAGACAAAACCATCGAATGGTTGAATACCCTACCTGTGTCAATCTGTGCCCCAAACCGCTACCTGTCAGTGGGGTTATATTTAAATCATTAAAGAGGCCTCTTAATGAGATCTCTCACAGCCTTAATCATCCATTTCCGTTTCACTTGTGGTTTTTGTGATCATACCTGCTCTGGGCGCTTGGCTTTCTTGTTCACACCAAGAAGAGACTTGAACCGGAACGTATCCGACTATTAAACAGGGGTCAGGTTATTTGTTTTAACTTACACAAATATTCCTATAAAAGTCTTAAATGCATTGTAACGTAAACATAATATTTTGTTTGAACACTAAATTCTCCGAGATCCCCCAACCGCCCCCCCCAAATACAAGTGAGAATTCCTCCCCAAAATAAAAATCTACAAAAACAATACCTTGTACATGTACGTGAAATTAAACTCACCCCCTCAAAGGAAATATAAACAAACAGAACATCAATTGTAAACAAATCAATATGCCGTGTAAACAAGTATTCAGTAAATACCCCCAAAATAAGAAAATTATTAATTGTAACTAAGTAAGCAAAAGCAAAAGAGAATCAGTGAACCAAAAAATAAGAGATTAAGAAACTTGCACTGTGTAATGCACACTTCTTAATGTGCCTTGTTTTAATACAAAGTAACATCACGACAAAAATAATTTTGTACATAATGTATGCTAGAAAGAAGAAAAACGGCTAAAGAAAAATGTCTGCATACATTTTAGGAGCAGGAATTGGGAACAGTAAGCTGAGTTTGTAAACTTCCTGTCGCGGGAATCAACCCAAAATGTTCATTTTCCAGTTCCTTCGATTCTGCTTAGGTCAATCATATGAATTAGCAACGATTGTTTGGAGGCACTGTTTAATTGTTCCACTTCACAAAGAGGGTCCCCTGGGTTCGAACCCAGGGTTTCCCCCCCCCTTTTCCCCCCCCGCCCCTGGGGATGATCTTTCAGGATGGCTGTCAGAACCGTCTGCATGCAGAGCTAAAACTGCCCTGGCCTAGTCACATGGCTCGGCAGTAGACGGGAGCAACAAGTGCCAAGTCACTGAACTTGATGTCAAATTAAACAGTCACTTGCCCATGTGCACACTTCACACTATGGTTGGAGCAACAGTGCCAGCACCCACGCAACCACACACACACACACACTATAAAAACCACACTATACTGAATGCCTTGCAGTCACCACATTTCATGTGACTATTTATGTGACGAGGAAGCCTACTTTGTGCTGTGATCAGAGTACCCGTTGTGCAGTTTTTCTTTCTTCGAGGGAAAACTGGAAAGCCGTTCTGCAAAGTAGTTTTGTGATGGGACTCTCTTGAATAATGCACACAGATGGAATTGTACTGACAGTATCAGCGTCATCTCTACCATCCAGACTGTCTCATTGATCCTTTGGCAATCGCCGTTAAGTTTTCTCATTGTCACCGTTCTTTTCCGGGCCGGCCCACCAGATGAACTTAAAGATCCACTGACTTTTGTTGTTGTGTGGAAGCGTCGTCGGGTGTCGTTTTGAAGCTGTCTGTCGCCGCCTCTTGATGTGATTTGTGAAATTAAGGAGCACTTGTCATGGATTACCATTGGACTGTGTGAGGGACTGTTTTCCTGTTGATTGTAAAGACTCGATTGGTGGTAATATATCGGACGATGTGGAAATGTCCAATCGTCGCTGTGACGAGGATTAGCAACAAACATGGAATTAGGAAATGGGAGCATGCCGTGGCTGCATGAATGGAAGTGGAATGGGTATATTTACAGACATGTACGTATTTACTGTTTTATTTGTTTGATTGGTAGACAGATTCACCTGTAACTTTTTTTAAAAGCTATACCATGCCCGATATGTGGCAGAGGGCGCCCCCCCCAAGAAATGTTCAAATTTTTTAACACAATCTTTTCCTCTTGTACAGAAGTACCCCCCCCTAAAATCCTTAAAGAATTCCTGAGATCCCCATAACACAATGAAGACACAATAGGAGGGGGTACACCATGAGATAAGACATATCGGGCACGAAATGTTTAGCGACTAGCCCAGGGCTCAATTTCATAAAGCTGTGCAGAACATTCTGCTTAGCAAATGTCTTTACTTAGCAAGAAATGAGCGGGGTACCAGTGGCAACAATGTAAACTTTATGGAATGTTTGCTGGTAACCTGTTTTTTGCTAAGCAATATTTTTCTGTGCTTACAGGCTTTATGAAAATGGGCCCTGGCCTGGAATTTCATCTTTGAGTGAATGAGGCGATGGGCACTTCTAATGGATACTCCTTTAAGTCTATTGAACATTTTTGAAGGGGCACTGAAGCCAAGACCAGGGGCCAATTTCATAGAGTTGCTTAAGCAGAAAATATTGCTTAACAATTTCCTGCTAAGCAGAAATGAGCAGGATACCAGTCACAAAGTGTACATGTGACATGGTGGTTTGGCTGGGAACCTTCTTTTGATAAGCATAATTTTGTTGTGCTTAGCTACTTTTTGTGCTTAAGCAGCTCTATGAAATTGGGCCCAGGGCACCAGAGGCCACTGCCTCCAATGCCGGTGTGTAATGCCAGGCTTGCTAGATGGTGTGACCAGTTAATTAGCTTGACGCCCCTTCAGCTCTTTCACTAGTCGACTGAGCTGCATCGTTACAGATTCCTGTCAATATTGTCATTTAGTTTTGGAGCAATGAATTTAAAAACCAGCCGAACATCAAAATGCTGTACACAGTACACCATCAAATTCTGTGATGCTGTAGTTTAAAGTTCTACATTTATTATTTCCATCAACAATTTTTTTATTTGGGGGTGAACAGGTTTGGCAAAAATTAAACAAAAAATAACCTGGGAGTCAAGTTTGCTCAGTGGGTTTCTTTCCCTGTCTTTCACCTCTGTGACCCCGGTTCGAATCCCAGACCGGAACCTTGCATGTATATGTAGATTGGGTCCTCAGTCCCTACCCGATTGCGTTGGTTTTGCCCTACTTCAGGTTTTTCCCTCCCATATCATAAACTGACATTTCTTCAACATCTTCTCTACCCAGGTACATGCGTCCTCAGCCCCTAAACTGCTAGTTAACTATCTGAGGTTCCTCCATGGATTCATTACCAGAAAGATAAACAAGTAAATAGATAAATAAATAATTACTTGTTTGTTTTCCAACTGGTAAGAAGATTGTACGATTAAGAACACATTGTCCTCGTTGGCTCGAATCAATCAACAGACTCCCCTTAAAAACGCTGGCATGCGATGCACCAATTACAAAGTCCCAGAAACAGGAAGTTGGTCTGTGAGCTGAGAGCTTGTCGTCAAAACATTGTAAACATTGTTTTTATTCCTTCTCAACACATTCAAACCGGTTGGGGTTGCCCTTAACTATTTTCAGTGACTAGCCAGCTTGTTGTTTCACTAGTCAGCCATTTTTTTTTCTCAATGTGCCACCAGTGTGTCCGACCTAGCTCCTCCTAGCAGGATGTTTGAGCTTGACACCAGGCTTTCTGCTTCTTCTCACCCACACATGGACACTCTTGCTTTGCCGAGATGTACAGATTTAGAACAAGGAGCCATTCCAACAGCTTTATTCCACGTACTGCATCTCTTTGGAACTCCTTGCCTGGTGCATGTTTCCCTCCATCCTACAATCTAGACTGTTTTGAAGATCATTTCCTACCATCAGCTCCCCAGAGTAGTTTTCATCTTTAGCATTTTTTTCTTCTTGTAGCCCCTTACCAAGAGAGGCTGTTAGCCTTGTTTGTGGTAAACATGCATTAAACAAAAGAAATTAAAAGATCTACAAATAACAATGTCCACAATCATATTAGGGATGCTTTTCATTACTGGACTAGTCAGTCGGACCATTTAGAGAGAATTTTCACTTGTTTGCTGTTTTTTAAAACTAGCATTTGGCCAGCGGACCACACTGTCAAGGGAGGACGCTGAAAACCAATTTTGTGAAAAAAAGGTCAATTTTAATACAGATTATTGCAGATTATTTTATCAGGGTTCTGCCAGCCCTCATCAAAAGTGCAAGAGAAGTGCAGTCCCTCATTTTCTTGTATAGAGAAGAAAAAAAATTCATGTTGCATTTCCTGTGTGGTTTCGTATTTTTTCAAATGTGGCCATGTGGCTGGTGTGGGACGCTAGACAGTTATCTCTGGATTCCACATGTGGTTTTTTTTTTCTTCTCTTGTGTTGATTAAGGAGTCATTGATAATCAGGAAATCCTCTCACTATGAATCAACAAGTGCAATCATTCAGTAGCTTTACTCCCCGGACTTCATCACTGCATGCTTGGCCCCAATCGTACTTATTTAAAGGAGTTGTATCAACACCGTTTTTTTTTTGGAGGGTAGAGGAGAGAGGTTTTTTTTTTACCCTTAGCATTCTCAGGGACTAGCAATCAGGACAAGTTAGCTCGCCAGTTTGTTCACCAGTGTGGATTTTCATGTAGTCTGCCAGCGTTTTCACTGGTCCGTACCAGGGCTCGAATTTGGGAGGAAAACCCACAAGGCTACTGGACTTGTAGCTCAAACTTTTTACTGGACCAGAAGTTATTTTAAAAGACCAGAATCAAAATGAGTTGAACAAGCTCTAAGAGAAGATCTATCTCATTTGTGTTATGTGTACGTACTTAGATACTCAACAGAATTGAATGAAATTGATTAGATTCATAGCCAACATTTTTCACAACGATATTGAATAATAAGGTAGCCTATTATTATATACACTTGAAAAACACAAGACCACTGGGCTTGTCCAGTTGAGTTTACTGGCACCATGCCAAAATCACTGGCCTCGGGCCTGCCGTCCAGTGTTAATTTCGAGCCCTGCGTACTTAATATTAAACATTAGGGATGCTTTTCAACACTGAACTAGCCAGCTGGACCACTTGGAGTGAATTTTGACTGGTCCTCTGGTGTTTTAACTGGCTTTTGGCCAGTGGACCACTGTTAAGGGAGAACGATGGGAGATGAGCAAACGTAATGTTCCTTGTTGAATGTGCAGGCCTAATTTCACAAAGTTAATCACCTCCATGTTGTGACCAATCTGACAAGCTGATTGTATGGTGTGCCTATTGAAAACTCAAGGATTGAAGTTTGGCTACTAGACGAAAAAAAACAAAACACAAAACAAAACAATGATGTCAGACTTTCCCTTTAAACTCTGAACGCTCTGGTTAAAAACTGAATCCACTTTGATTGGATGAGCTTGAATGTTTACTCGCACCATCTTGGTTGGTGATAATCCAGTGTTTTTTTGGTCACGTTTGTGGTTGTTTGGGAAGCGATAATGAACTGTACATTTCCTCCCCAGAAATGAGCCCCAAATAAAAACCCTGATAACTGACGCCAGAGCAAACATGTTTTCTTTTAGACGGAAAATTCTGTAACACAATTCCAAGGCAAATTGAAAATCTCAAACGTTATTTAGTTTGTCGAAGTGATTGAATGAGTTCTGTGAAAGGAAGGTTGTGGAATCTGTATAGCCTGGATTTGTGTCATAGGCCACAGCAGACATGAGTTTGAGGCATTTACAGGTCGTGGATTTCAAGAAAAACTTCAGTAGACTTTAGGTGCCATACATGTGGCTCAAAACTTGTTATGAACCAAAGTATTAAATTTAAGTTAAATATTTGTGTCTTAAAAAAAGTTCTGGACTTCTGTGAGGATGTTTGTCAATTTTGGACACTCAGACATTAAATCTTGTTTTCTTGTTCAGTTGTGGAGTTACTGGTCAATTGCTTCAAGGTATTATACAGGATTGGTGGAGCAGACAAAATAGTCGCAGATGGTGGTCTCGTTTTGTGTGATCAACAACAAGCCTGGACACATTTTTGCTTAATCCGTTGTGAGTCAGGAGCAAGTAGTGGAAAACCAAGCCGTTTTTTCAGCATGTAAAACCCATTGTCCTTAACTTAGGTTGTAACAACCAAAAATCAGCTACAGTGTATTGGATGTTTTTAGATAAAGTTACCTCAAATGTATGACTTCATTTCAGAGGGAAATATTTCACAGAAAAAAATCTTCAAGCTTTCAGGCTAAAATTAAACAATGTTTTTTTGTCATCTTATCAATTCTGTATAATACAGGGATAAGATTTCTTCCATTTTTTTTACAGAAATCTTCCCCCCCCATTAAAAACATGAAGATAAAACAAAATAGAATGCCCCAGAGTGCAGATTAGGGCTTTTAAAACAAAAGATAAATGTATGCAAGTAGGCTTTGAGTTTGCAAGTTTTCGCCCTCGCAAGCTTTTGCGCTTTGCACTCACAGTTCAGGTTTTTTTTCAAGAGCCTATCACATCCCTGATAATACCTAAACTCTAGAAGTTCGGCCAGTGGTCCTGGGGGTACTTCAAGGCCTGATTTAATTGAACGTTTGAAAGAGAAACTGGATCCATTGGCAAAATGGTCTCCAGAAGGAGCATCATAACTCCTCTCTGGATTCACATTCTACAGAAACAGGCATTCTTGGTGTTTTGCGGATACATCATAATGCATTCATGTACTACAGGTGATTAGGAAGTCCTGCTTCACACTCAATTAGCTAGTTAGCCTATTAATCATGATTAACGATCTGAGATAAGATCTGTAAAAACAGGTACACTGGTGGTGTGACGAAGCTTCAAATTGTATTCATCTGTAGGATTTCATTCTTGTAGGTACTGTTCCAGTCCCAACTATAGTTGGGACCGGTCCCAACTATAGTTGGGACCGGTCCCAACCTTAGCGTTACAGTTGGCAGGGATGGCCAAACTAATGCTGGGACAGCCCAACTGTAGCTGGGACGGCCCAACTGTAGCTGGGATGACCCAACTATAGCTGGGATGGCCCAACTATAGTTGGCATTGCCTGTCGGTGTAATCAGTCAGTGGGCCTCTAAAGTAATTTGTTATCTTCTCAAGTTTCTTTCGACTTAGAATGGAGCTCGTACGTGATATTTGCTACACATCATTGAAAAACTTGAGTAAAAATGTTGAATCTATACATTGTAATGTATGTACTGCATGTTGTTCATGCTCCCTTGATTGCTAATGAAAACACTCTTGTGCTAATTGAGGGTGTACTGCTTTACAGTAAGCACAGAAACTATTGTAAGGCAATAATGGAATTACAAGGAGGCCCTTTTGCAAAATGAGAATGGCCTTGCCCTCTTCAAGATGAAGTTATGGGTTAAAGATGTGATGAAATTGGGATGAGGGCACCTCAAACATTCCTTGTTAGTCCAGGCTTGTCTAAATTATGTACTTGCCGTTTACAACTTAACTTAACGTTGACAGAGATTGCACTCAAAGATTTGGCAAGGTGTCAAAAGAGGTTGTCACCACTATGTCTTTAATTAAGCTAATGACTTCGTTAGGGCACTTCCACTAATTATTATTTATTCTATACAGAGACACATAAGGTACAATTATAAGAAAGATGTATTAATTGCGTGAACAGCTCCAGATAACTTCAATTAAAAACCATCAGTTATTATCAATGACTTGTTTTTCAACCCCCCCAGTCAAAATAAAAACGAGCTGATCAGACCAAAAGTTTGGATATTTTTGTCTGGCTCACTCAAATTTAAACACCTGTGGAATTGTGCTACCGAAAAAAGATTGCCTTGAAATTTGATCTAGTCCACATTTTGTTCGCAGTGTTAAACATCTTTGTTGTAGACGAGACGGATTTAATTGGTCTGGGACCCCATCTCATCTTCGTAATCTCAGATGTGTCTAGGAGGTATTGTTTCCGCTGGTGCGTTGGGATCACAGTAAATGTCACATGTCAAGGGACATAAGTTGCCGTAATCGCTGAGGAACCTGGACGGCGGAGGCAAAGACGCGGTGTTGTCCTTTCGAGTTCTCAATATCGGGGAGATGAGTTTGCAGCATACCTTAGTGTGTGGTTCAAATTATTAGCAGTCTAGGGTGTCCGCGTAAATAAATGCACATGTACCACTGTCTGGATAATTGCAGTTGACACCGCATCTCAGTGGATTTTTGCTGCGTTTAGCAACAATGGATTTGAAGAAAGAAGAAAGCGCGTATCTAAAATTTCAGCTCAAACATCAAACCAGTTAAAACCTATACAGGCATAAATCCTATCACCCAGGCCTGATGCTTTTTTGAAAGGGCAAGGGTACCAAGGCGCCTTCTCCTTAATAATTTCTATTGGAACATTTCAAGGGGCACCAAGGCAATGATCAGGGGCAAGGAGGCAATTGCCTATGTTGCCTCTGTGAGGTATTAGGGCTGATCAACGTAGAAGTACAAATCTTATCATTATTGTATCCCAAAAACCCAACTTGCTACATGTAGATTACAATTTGGAAAATCTGTATTTATTGTTTAACCCTGGGCATTCCATTTTGGGAGGTCAAAAAGCAACATTGTTGCCATAAAAATAAAATAAACACCGACCCCATCAGTTATACTCACTCGCCAGTTGACAGTTCTCGTTTAGTGCATTTAAAAAAAAGTCTACCAGTCAGGGAGGCCAATCAATACCTCGCTACCCTGTCAACTTGTCGCAGCAAGTGATCTATCGGAAATTCCCTGGGAGTTGGCTAAAAATTGTCTGTAACTCACGACCACGTCATCAGCTACCTGTATCAAGGTAGACCCCGTACCACATGTATTTTATAATGGGTACTCCCTAAGGAATAAACTCACCTGCAGGCGTGGGAGGTCTAAGGATTTTTACCTAATTTCAGGTTTTTCTAAAAAAATCTCTCTTTGAGCCATCGAATAGTCTTGGTACAAGAGAAGTCAACAAAGAGAGAAATAAATAGTGCCCTTTGTGTTCTGAACTGTAGATATTTCTGGTGATTGAATGAGAAATCACCATCACAAGGCCGGACGGCCACTTCAAGGTGAGGGCTACTCTAAAACTGATTTGGGCTGTTGACCCAGATCAACTGTCACCAGGGGCGCGTTGCCACCTACTCCTGGGGCTGAAACAGGGTTACTCCCTTCACAACTTGTAAGGATGTTGGCATGAATATCATCCACTAGGAGCCTGGCCGGTAGAGCAGAATGCACTACCTTGCCAACTTTGGGATACACAGAGCTTGTAAATGCCCTGAATTGTAACTTCTAGGAGGTTCCGTGTCTGGGTTGATGGGGAACATCGGCCCGCAATTACTTTTTTTCCCAGGAATTTTCAGATTTATCAAATCTCATCCCGGTACCTGGGTCCAGTCCCAGAGAACTGCTAAGAAAAAATATCGCTTCAGGAGTATTTGTTTCGAGCCAACTTTAGGGGGATCCCTCTCACATAGTGTTGACACCAGCTGTAATGTGGATGGTAGTCTGTTGGTCTGGAGTTGTTTCTCTGTAGAGTAAAAAGGCCGCTTTCATTGAGGCATCCACATGTAGACTCCCCAAAAGTCCTAAAATAAGCCTACAAGTTTGCGTAGCTACTTCATGAATTGACCCCATTACATGTATATGTCAAGTCTTACTCAAACCAGGGTGTAACCCCCGATCGTCACACTTACTGGGGACCGCTCTTGCCGAGCTGCGAAGTACATCCGCTAAGATTTTTCTCTTTTAACAATGATTAGACCGCCGAGACTAACTCGATACAGATTCAGGGTTTCGTCCCAGGATTTGAAAAACTCTGGTGGGAGTCTGAGATTGGCCCCTCTGAGTTGTGGAAATTTTTTTTTTGTACTAACACAGGATGCCCTAAAATACTTGCAAGGTTCATCTGAATGTCTTTTCTAATTTAACGGGCGCATGGTGCTAACAGTGTCTGTTTGTACAGAAGTAAAGCAAATATTGTCTGTGCTCATCTGCAGGACCCAATTTCGTAGAGCTACTTGAGCACAAAAAGTTGGTAAGCCCAAAAACAACCATGCTTACTGGAATAAGGTTAACAGCTACATGTAGGACTTCATTTGGCATACCATCTGTGTGACTTCAGTGAACAATTTCGTCGAGCAGACAATTTAGACTGGACTTATTTTGTGCAGACTGAATGCAAATATTGAGTAGCAAATTGTGGTTTTTGGGTAGCAACTGATACATTTTATGTAACGTTTTGCTTTGATGTACAAGGGATATCGTTCTACTGCTGGTATCCTGCTCATTTCTGCTTAGCAGCAAACTGTAAAGTAGTATTTTCTGCTCAAGTGGAGCTATGAGTTTTTTTTGGCCCAGCTTGAAGCTTTGGCACAGACCTGATGCTCTGTTCTTAGTTTAGGGCACCTCTAATGAGGAAAATTAAAAAGTTGTAGTGGAACATTTCAAGGGGCACCGAGGCAAGGACCGGGGGGCATGGAGGTAAATGCCTCTGTTCAGTTGCCGCCCTGAAGTATCAGGACTGCAAGATGTACAACGGAATTTTTATCCTCTCGATTGGACTAGTCCTCTGGGCTAAGAACCGTCATCTATTTATGACTGGCCTGTCAGGCTACATTTGTGTTGTGGTTATTATAGAAGCAAGTTATTTTAAGTCGGCCGCTATGCCCCTCAAAATCTTGACCTCTATCATAGTTTCAAACAGGTTCATGTAAGGTAACCACATGTAAGAAACAAGTCTGCTTGGTCTGCGTAGTAATATTGACAAGTGCCTGTATGCAGGGCTTGGGACTGAATCAGGCTTAGGGGCTTAATTTGATAGAGCTGCTGGAGCAGAAATTTATAGAAAATTACTGCTCAAAGTTGCAGGAAACCAGTCACAAAAAAGACATTCGAAATGTTTTGTTGGCTGGTAACCTATTTCTGGTAACCTTTTGTTATTATTTTTTAGGGTTTTCAAAGCAGCGCTTTTGAATTTCGGTGCAGGTGTTTTGTGTAAGTACACCGTGATCGTACCAAATTTCACGTGGGTTGACAGTTGGCAAGTGTCTGGGTGTGGTCTCTTTTGTTACACGACGCCCTGAAATAAGTTCCATGTGATGCTCTCTTTTTGGATGGTTACGTGGTGTGTATGTCAGCCAGTTCTGCTAAGCAAGTTTGTGATTCCTGATAGCACCCTTCCAGCATTGGCCCTCGACGCTACAATTGTTGTTTTCTACTTTACCCTTTGAACAAACACGGATGATAAATTTTTATCTGAACTTAGACTTTTTAAAGTCTGCCTGGTAAATAAACAAAATACTTTTTTTTTTCCTCCAAATAAAATCTGTCCGGCTCTTTGATCTACTTCTCTAGCCACTGAGGATACTGTTCCCAGAAGCTCCTTTGAATCTATAACTCCAGGGGTTACCAAAAGGTGGACATGCCGTCATTTCAATGTACCTCCTAAGATCTGGATCCCAGTTTCAGACTTTTTTTGTCAGCAATAACTCTCACCCCCTGAAACAAAATGCAACACACCTTTTACATGCACATTGAGACGCCCATGTGAATTACAGTTTACGAACCAAGCTTTACTCAGGTTGTCATTTGGGTGTGGCCAGCAAATTTTACATGTCGGCAACAGGTTAATTTACAGAGTTTCCAACACTACTCGTTCGTGTCAGGATATGTTAACCAATAAAAGCGTTTTTTCTCCAGGTTTGCTGAAAAGCGAAAAAACGATAAGTCATGCTCACCCACCCAGGTAGCCCAGGGTCCACTCACATAATGCCAGTAAGCACACAAGTTACAAATATGCTTAGCATTTTGACTGGTTACCTGTATTTGTGCTTCGAGAAATAAGTTGGTTAAGAAATATATTCTGCTTACAGCTTTATGCTGTTCGGCTTGGGGTTAAACTCCACAAAGTATGGAGGTAAAGTCCACAAGATTCAGAGCTCAATTGTGCAAAGTTGATCAACTAAAAAATTTGCTAAGCACATGACAAATCTTGCTTAGCAGAAACAGGTAACCAGCTATGATGCCGTATAGTTTGCATTGTTGCAACTGGTGGACTCTAAATTTTCCGCTTAACATAGAAATTTATTGACGAGTGTTTTCTGCTTACAGCTTTAATAAATAAGGCCCTGCTCTGTAACACCAGGATAAATGAGATTTTTCTTGTTAACACTCAACATGGATGACGATTTCAGTCGAAATAAAGGCTCATGTTCAACATTAACCGACCTTTCCTCAACTCCCTCCCCCTTCCCTCCATCGGATCATGTCATGTTTCTTCTACTACTTGTACTCCCAGTAGACGATGATGAAGCGTGCATACTGACTAGATAAGGATCGTTCTCCCCCCCCCCTCTTCTCCTTCGCGGCTCTGGCTGGGAGAAGTTGTTCGCAGATATGTGTTTTCCCGTTCCTGCCCCCAAATTAAGCAAATATCAGTGTGTAATTGATACATGTGAACTGGTAATTACCTCATCAGGGAAGGTGTGGATTTGAGTGAGTCAACATGTGCAATGTACAAAAACACTTAAATGTATTTAAGAAATGCCCGCTGTACCGATTTTGTTTTGACCTTGCCAGCCTGGATGTCTTTGGTCGCGAAAGGGTGAGGCCACATTCCCTGGGAAGTTTAAGGGTTGTCGTCATTAGTGTATTTAGCCCCCATTAAGTCCGAGACTGCAGGGAACAGAGGCAATGGCTTCTGTGGCTCTCAAGGGCCAAACTTTTAGTCAATGCCAGTCACAATTTTCATTTTCTGAAATGAAATGAGTTTTACCCTTTGCTGTGGAAACAGCTGATGCATGATGTTGCAATTTTTTTTTCTTCTTCTTGGGTTATACATTCTGTTGAATGTTATCATTTGGCAACCTGCCCAAGAAAATTTGTTGAAAGAAATGTGTAGCCGATGCACTCGTGCTGAAAAAGGAATGGAACACCAGGGTCCAATTTCATAGAACTGCTGAAAAAGCAGAAAAAGTCGCTCAGCACAACAAAATTGTGCTTACCAAAACAAGTTTACCAGCCAAAATACCATGTCCCATGTAGCAGTTGCTCAGCAGCAAATGTTGAAGCATTTTTGTCCTTACTTTTAACAGTCCATGCAATTGGTCCCAGGGTTGAAAAACAGACCACGCCAACCCACGTAAATGATGCCTAAAAGGGAATTGACAGAATATTTGAGTTGAAGTTCGTAACACAAAGGTTTTTGGGCGGTCAGGTTGGTGTAGTGGTATCTTGCCTTGCCTTTCACCTATGGGACCCCGGTTCAAATCCCACCATGTGGATTGTGTTTTCAGTCCCTGCCTGATTGGGTGGGTTTTCCCAGAGAATAATTCTCTGGGGTTTTCCTCCCACGTCTAAAACTGAAACTTCCTTCATTGTCTTCTCTCCATGGGTTTCTTGGCTAGTTAGTGATTTAGTTTGCTTTTCTGAGAGTCCTTGGCTTTACAACCAGAATCAATAAATGAAAGGTTGAATACAGATTCTGACCCAAACTCTCAAAGTACACACACCCGTGTAATTTTGCTCATCAAGTGAAGCAGCCAGTTGATGTAGAGTTTGATGGATTCTTGTGACAAGACTAATAATAGGTCATTTGTCTTTTCCCTAAAGGCAGTAAATTGAGTCTCGTAATGAGCGTACATTTGGACACATTGGAGTAGGCTTGAAACGGATTGATGCAAAGTACTTTCTTATAAGCTAGTGTTGTGTTTGTCATGTTAGGATGGTCTTTATAGGCCATGGTCATGGGTGGGTGCCCTGGTCTTTGCCGCCCTGGCCTTGGCTGCCCTAATTTTGGCCTCTTTGCTCTTGACCTCTGTGCTGTTGGCCGCCCTGGTCATGGCTGCCCTAGTCATGGCTGCCCTAGTCTTTGCCACTATGGCCTTGGCTGCCCTATTTTTGGCCTCTTTGCTCTTGACCTCTGTGCTCTTGGCTGCCCTGGTCTTGGCCGCCCTGGTCATGGCTGCCCTGCAGCCGATTTCATGAAATGCTGGGATTAATCCTATCTCGAGTTAGGACGAGTAACTAGTCCTAACTTAGGATTAATCTTAAGGTTTACATGTTACAGTGGAAGTCCTACATGTAAGTCCTAAGATTAATCCTAAGTTAGGAAGAGTTTGGTGAAATCGACGGCTGGTCTTTGCCGCTCTGGTCTTTGCAGCTCTGGTCTTGGCTGCCCTAATTTTGACCTCTCTGTTTTTGGCCACCGTGGTATTGACCACACTTATCTAGTCCGCTTTTCCTTTTAAAAAGGGCACCTTTGTTAGGTATTTTGATTTCTTCTTGAAAATTTGTAAGGGCAGTAAGGCAATGCTGTGGTGCGTACATGTACAATGTACATGTAAAAATGTGTGTAGATCTACATGTAATGTTTATTTTGGTGCATCTATCTCGTTTAAATTGTCGCATCGAAGTAGTGTTCATGATGTAGTCTGGGAACTAGACAAAGATGGCTGCTGTGTGATAGTGATCAATAACAATGCATCCATCATTGATCCCGTTCAAATCAATGTTAACCAACCAGAGGCTGGGATGAAAAAAACAGTCTGGTCCCCCAATAATGAGAACTCAGTATTCATGATTGCTGAATGTATACAGGAAACATAGTGGGAGTGAAACAATAGTGGGAGTGAGTTGATAAAAGGGCAATCAAGTAGAACTAAGGAAAATCGGCGGTTTACACAAACAACAGGAAAGTGCTGATTTTCTTATATCTTAAAGAGTCACTGTTCACCAGTTAACGCAAATTACATGGAATCATTTAATGTGTGTTGCATTTAGGGTGTTTATAGTCACATCTGCGATGTTTAACCGCGGTGGGCAGCCAAGGCTTGCACTAAACCCCTCATCAACTACAATTTACTGCTTATAGCAGAGCCGTTGATTGGAATCTCATGGGCGGGTGCTGATTCTGCCGAGTCAGTCGGTGTTTCTTGGAGGGATCTTTCCCGGAGTCTTTCTTGGCAGGATTTAGTAGGAATAGGGTGTCCAAATATGCTATTAAAAAGTCTGTCTTAATTGCACACTCAAAAGTCCTTTTTAAATGTTTACAGAGACGAAGAAGTAGCAAAAAGATCTCCATTAGTCCTGCAAGTCTTGGTGCTCAGAACTTGCCGTGGACACCCAAAAAACAGGCCTGGAATTACACGGAGGCCTCTGGTCTCAGCCTTGGTGCCCTTGCAGAAGCTTCCCATGGGCACTAATAGTCTCCAATAGAAGTGCCCTTTGCAAAATGAAAATGGCCTTGCCCTCTATAGATAGGTTGCAATATGACGTAAATCGGCCATCTTTACGGGCAATTTGGAACACACAGTCATGCGTTTCGCGTGAGAACGGCGTGCAGCACGCGCACATTTCACAGAACTCATTGCACGATTGGTTAGTAAACTGCGCGGCTGCGTTAATAATCTGAGCGCTTGACGCGCCTGCAAGCCACAATGCAATTTG
>CM021544.1:3541427-3555931 GCA_010994315.2 Pisaster ochraceus | reverse complement strand
CCTTCTCATCTGGGCCCAATTTCATAGAGCTGCTTGAGCACAAAAAGTAGCTAAGCGCAATGTTTACCAGAATACGGTTACCAGCTAAAATACCGTGTCAAATGTACAATTTGTGACTGCCGTCCTGCTCATTTCTGCTAAGCAGAAAATCGCTAAGCAATATTTTCTGCTTAAGCAGCTCTATGCAATTGGGCCCAGGGCCCAGTCCCCAATTTCATAAAGTTGCTTAGCAGCCGATGTTGTACCTAACCGCGATTTCCATTCTATAGAACTGCTAACCCCTAGCACGAGAAAAAGTCATGCCAACCTTCCAACACCCTCTGGAAGGACATGAAATTTGTATTCATGCTAATAGAGATACATTTTAAAGTGAAAAGACACCCTTGGCTTTGTCTTCATCGTTTGCCAAGAATCTCTATTCATAGACGCAATTAAAAAAGTATGTAATTTTGTTTTCATGCAATTCTTTTTGTGATATATTTGTCTTCCAGGGTGCAGGATCTGTTGACAAAGAGGCAGAGTACCGGGCAGCATTTGAGCAGTATAACCTCAAGGTAAGAGTAACAAGTACAATTGGAACCGGTTGTTTGTTGAATGTTGCATTAGATACCCCATCACAAACAAAATTTACATGCAATACAGAGTTTGTCCTTAACTTCTCAGTGATTAGCCAGTGGCACCGGTAAGCTTGTCATTTCACTAGTCTGCCTGCATTTTCTTTAGTCAATACTGAATATTAATTAGGGATGTTTTTCAACACTGAACTAGGCAGCCAGATCACTGGTACACAATTTTAACTGGTCCTCAGGTGTTTTAACTAGCATTTGGCCAGTGGACAGCTGTTAAAGGAAGAATGCTGCAATATGTATCTTTGGCGGGAACCTTTTCCTCCCTCTCCCATTCAAATCAATGCATCCAAAGTGAGGCTGGAAGGGGATAATAATAGTCTGGCACTTTTTGTTTGTTTGCTGAGAATCAGTAATCATGATTTGCTATGGAGTCCGGGAGCAAGACGAAGATGATGTGTCTTCGTAGGCTTTTCATCAATGTTCTCCTTGTCCTCCCGAAGACGTTCCAAAGCGACTACAGTCTGGTACTTTTTTGTATGAGGAGAATCAGTAATCATGAGCAGTCAGGGAGCAAGACGAAGACGACAGAGGTCTCTCTGGAAGGGGTTTTCCATCAGTGTTCTCATGGTCCACCCCCTAAGACTCTCCATATGACGGAAAGTGCAAAGGGGTTCATGACACATCGCCAGGAAGCTGTCTTAACTTAAAACCAACTCCTTGGAGATGTCCTCTCCCCCACATCAGAACATAGCCCCAAGGTGCATCAAGTCGACCCCACAGTAGATCCTTCCTGCCTAGGCTCCACTTTTATTTTTGGGACCAAACTCCAATATTTGCTTAACGGAATCGGTGGAATGTTCAAATGTGATAGGTTTCGGGGGGGTAATAATATACTTCCTTTTTTATCGAGGGATGGGGAAAACGCTTAATTGATTGGAGTCGCCAGAATGGAGGTTGTCACAAGATGTTAGGGTGAGGTTTCAAATATAGTTGTCGTAATGACGGAAAAGGTGGAATCTTCGATTTTGTGTTCGTCCTGGTTAGGAAGTGTTTGTGGCTCGAATGACGGCTTATCTGATCTGTTTGGTGGTAAAAAAAAAAAGGTCGTTGGCCAACTTGAATGAGTCAATGGAGTGAAGGAAACTTCCGTTATGGCCACTTTTTTATAACTTTGTGTGATTGTTAATTAAGGAAACGGGGAGAATCTTCAATTTGGTTTTTCCTGGTTGAGACGTGTTTTCGACTCGATTGACGTTTTTTTTGTTCACCTCGACAATTCTCTGATAGTAGGAGGGTCGTTGCCCAACACGGATGAGTCAGAGAAATCATCTTGAAGATGAGCAGAGAGGAAAATGGAAGGAGGGTACTGTACTGCTTGAAACTTTGGGACTCTTTTTTTTGGGGGGGTTGAGAAATTCCAGACTTTTACAGCGTTCCTCCTTAACAGTGGTCCGCTTGCCAGTTAAAACCCTCGAGGACCAGTCAGAATTCTCTACAAGTGGTCCGACTGGCTAGCTCAGTGTTAACAAGCATTCCTATTTTCTATGGACTAGTGGAAAAGCTGGTGGACTAGTGACAATGTTCAGGACAAACTCTGTTTTGTTTGAATTCAGACTTTCTTATGTCTGCCTGGGTGACAAAGTAGCTGTCATCTTCTCCCGACATAAAGAAAATCATACTCTCTGATCTTCTTCTCTAGCACTGTTCCCGGGAGCTCCTTGAAAAACTAAACTTAAGTGGTGATTAACCGTGCAAATCTCCGGCAAACAAACATTTTAGGGACTAGTGTAGTCTCACGTAAATATGCTTTATCGCGTGAAGGAAACAAACTCACCCACTTTAACGGGTCCCCATGTTCGAATACACTTGAGACTTGCACAGTCTGTACCAAAAAAAAAGTGGAAATGTCATCATTACGACTTCCTTTTCCTTCTAATTGTGGAGTCTAGTGTCAGACACTTTGTCAGCAGTGAATCTAACCCCCCCTGAGTCCTTCCAACCCCAGTGCTTCTCCGAACCGACTCTTCCCAGAAGAGATTTCTTTCACAGGGTTATCAACACAGACTAGTTGCCAGGAGTTGCCCGTAACTTTTTGTCAATGACTCTCCAGCAGGACCAACCATTTCGCTCTGTTGTTTCACTAGTCAGTCAGTCTTTCCAATAGTTTTGGGTGTAGCAAAGAAACATTTGAGTAGAGCAGGACTTGAACCTCCGACCTCCGGATCAACTTCAGGGCTCGAAGTTGGGGTGAAATTCCACAAATATTTACAGGACCAGAATTCTTTTTGCAAGACCAGAATCTAAATGAGAAAGAACTTTCTACAAAGTTTAACATGAAGATTGATCTCATTCGAGAAAGTATACTTTGATACTAAAAATTGAAAAGTTTACGAGACTCAATCACACTCAACATGCTCAAAGTCAACATTTAAACATCGTTTCTTTAAATTGAAGATATTGCACAGTGAGGTCAGGCCTATTATTTAATTAAACAACTCAAGACAGTCGGACATGTTCAGTCTTGAGTGTACTGGCCCGCTGCTCAAATCACTGGCCTCAGGCATGCAGTCCAGTGTAAAATTCGAGCACCGAACTTGCCGGCGCTCTACCGACTGAGCTATCAAGCCCTACATGTATGTTGGCGGTCTCCCTATTTGGTCAATATCTTTGTTCGGGGGTGCCAGTCAGAGGCCATACTGCCGGGAAGCTGCCAGGTCTGGGACTCAATCCCAAGGGAAGCATCAGCAGAGGGATCCCTTTGAGGGTGGTCCAAATTAAATAGAGAGCTGCTTTTCTAAACTGAACTAGCCAGCGGAATCGCTTGGATGGAACCGCTTGGTCCGTAGGTCCTTCCTTGCCTGCGGATCCTTCCTATTAAGGGAGAACACTGGTAACGTGTGTTTGGTGACTTCCTACACCATGGAGCTGCAGAGTGGTTTGTCTCGAGGCAGCGTAACAGAGTACACCTTGGGCAGGGTTGACCCGATTTGTTGTAGCCTGGGTTTATTCCACCCAAAGGACTATCCAAATGCCCAAACACTTCATCTGTGATGATCCTATACTGAAACAAGCCGTTCTGTCTGTCTTGTGCCGTCACGCTCAAACGGGTCTCATCCCAAATGCCATATTTGCCGTCTGCCCTTTTTTTCTTATTGCTCCTGAAGTTTCAATTGCGAAACTCCCCCCAGGCACGCCAATGAACCGTTTGAGCCCAAAATGACAGCATTTGAGACATTTCTGCCGCAGATCAATTCAATTAGACAGAGGTTCGGACAGGTGTTTGCTAAACAACACCTGCGCATGATGATCAATAACCAATCTGGAGCTCAACTGAATCACCTGACAACCCTAGAGTCGTATCACCTGACGCTAGCCAGTCAGGGTGTGTTATGGGTCCCAGCGCCCTACGATTCCAAACGTCAAACTGTTTAAACACTCGGTTTTCAACTATCCTGGAGAATCAAAAGGTACCTCGACAAGGGTACTCTCCGTCATGTTGTCAGAGCTTTAGTCGGCTCTCGTATTGACTATTGCAATCTTCTTTTATTCATACGAATCGGACAGAGTTCAAAGGTTACAAATTAGTGCTGTTCGTTTTGTATTTTCCACACCCTTGAGGGAACATATTACCCCATCACTCAGGGAACTTCATAGGCTACTGATTAGAGAACAGATTTATTTTTAACTTTTTGTTTGTAAATGCTTGAACAAAACTACCTCCAGGTATTTTTTTCTTCCAATTTACTGTCACATTACACTCCTCCGCTTTTTCTCCGGTCCACACTTGACATCACTCACTTGAATGTTCCCCGTGCAAACAAAGTTCTAGGTCAAAAAGCTTTAAGTGTAGCCGGACCAATGCTTTTGGAACAACAATCTTTCTTGATGTCATTAGGGAATCTGTCAGTTTATCTCTATTTCGTAAAGCTCTTAAGACTCTCCACTATCCATGTTTAATTTCAATCATGTGCGCTATGATCTTGATGGAACAGCGCCTTAATACATTTGAATTATGTTCTGTTATGTTATGCAAAATAGTATTAGCTGATTTGCAAACTGCCTACCAACCAAAAGGACCCATGGTATAAATGCAAACAAATAGTAAGTGGCCTGACGTTTTCGACCCTAGCAGAGTCTTTCTCCAAGGTTATGTTATGCATTCAGCAATCATTATGTAAGGACCCAGTGATTGACAAACTGCAATTGAATGATCCCAGAAACTCCATAATTGCACTAGACTTACGCATCTTAAACAGAAAACAAAGCCAATTAGTGAGCGATTGCATTACTCATTCCAAATGTGAGTCACCTCGCGAGTCACGTGTGGACATTCCGAGTCCCGATTGATCTAATTTCCAGCTCTTGTCAGGAACCCTAAAAAGGCTACCCCGGGGGGTCATCAGAAAGGTCGCTGGAACCCACGTCTGGCTACTCGGCTTGGTTTGGGAGCCAAGTCCAAGCCTTACTCCACTCCTCCGTCGATTACTAGCCGGCCGTCCATCCTCCTTGTGTGCCAAGTCCCCGTTCTTGTGTCTGTCTGGGTCGATCCATCATGCCCCCTTCCCCTTCCTCTACATGTACATGAACCCCCACCCCCCTCCTGCCTCAATTGGTGACCCCTAGTGCCGTTGTTTATTAAGAGTTGACAAGCTTCCTATGACTCAGCGTGACTGAGCCCAGGTCGCTGCTTCTCAAAGCTGCTTAAAAGTTGGAACCCAGATCTACTCGGCAAGAATCTGTGATTAGTTGGATTATAACATTGGTTCCTAGTGGGCAATTCATACCATTCCCTATCTTGTAATCAGCTGGTGCCCTGTACAAGAAGCTTAGCAGGAAGCTGTAGTTAGCAGAGTTAGCCACTGGTCACCAGGATGAAGCATCAAATGCACATTGAAATCAGCTGGTGCCCTTTGACTTGTCTAGCCTTAAACTGTAGTTATCAGTGTTCAATATTCGTAGCGTTGGTTAGGGATAACTTTTTTGTATTACATGGGTACCGGCTTCACCTGGTGCCAACTTTCACTCCTGATATCCTTCCTACCTAAATCTGGTGTGCAATTTTGTTTGCCCTCAGAAGAATCTGCATTTAAAAAAATTTAGTAGCCTTAAAAGTCTACATGTATTAACTCTTTCATGTGCCAACCGGTCGCTACCCTTCAGAAAAGTAGTTGAAAAAAAAAGAAAGATCGCATGGCCACAAAGTTTTCAGAATGGGAAAGAGGACTGAGGGTGATATTATGACCTTTTTTGTGTGTGTGTCTGTTTTTTTGTTTTGAGGTGGTCGCCATTTGCAAAAAACGAGTTGAAAATTGTTGTGTCCATGTGATTAATTTATCTCTAAAAATAAATGGTGCATGAACGGGTTAAAGCCTATGTGTACATGTAGGCCAGCCAGCCCCTGTACTCAATAAAACTTTCCTCCTTTTGTTTTCCGAGGGGGTAAATATCAACGCCTGAACTTCGTAAAGCCTGCATGGAGACATTTTCTGCTCCAGCTCTCGTTCTACACAAACATGTTTTTGCTAAATACGTTCCTTTCTTGCCCCCCCCACTCTCCTCCCTTGAAATTCTCCACACAAGTCTTAATAGAGATGTCCTCCGCGAAGGAAATATAGAATATTTGATGCGATCATATCGGGTGAAGAAAAGAATTAACTCCAAATCAATGACTAGACAACAGGAAACCCCGCTTATTGCCGTGACACAATACATCTGTCAGAAGTTGTGTTTCCTCCGAGTTTTGGCAAACTTAGCTCGGAGGGCTCAGGCAAGACGCACCAAAGAAAGGCCCCTTTGTGTTGACTTTAATCTAGACAATAACAGGATAGACCTAAATGCCGCAGTCTAGTCCACTGTTTTGATGCAAACATTCAACTCTCTTGTGGTGAAGAAGAGTTAAAATAATTACATGCTCTTGGAAGTTTGTTCAAGAAAAAAGCAATACTCCTACCCCCCCAAACCCCCACCAAGAAAACAACAAATTGTCAGAAGTACACGGTATCGCTAACAGCTTGGAGTTCACAGTTCTTACTTGTAACTTGTGAAGTGACTGATAAGTTTGGCATGTTCAAAGGGGAAGTTAAGGTATACAACAAGCATGCAACCTTTCAGCTGGTCACCTGATTTTCCTTTTTTTCTATTTTAAAACCGTACATAACTAGAAAAAACAACTTGAACAAAATTCTGTTTGCAATTACAAAGTTGTGTGTGAATGGTACATGTACATGATAATGCAATTGGCGTTCATATATGTAGAGAGTTAAAACGAATATGAAACAATTTTTCTAGACTTTTGTAGACCCTTCCACTGTTGAGTTTATAAATTGCTTTTTAAGCTCGGTGCTGTACTAATCCTTCTTGGAAAACCCAGAGGTGAAACAAACCCAGGGCTTCTGCTTTACAAGAGCTAATGTCCAACAAACTGCTAGACCTAGTGTTCACACTTGCAACTTGGGTGGGAATCTAACCCTGAATTTCTGTTTAACAAACGACTTGATAGATTGTACCCACTGTCAACTTGGGTGTGATTTGAACCCAATTCATATTTAAAGGAAGAAATGTTTAACAAACAGCTGGACCGAGTGAGCCTAGTGACTAAAAGTCCAGCTAGCTTGATTTGTAAAAAAAGAAAAACTAGCAACAGGTTTGCCAAGAAGCATGTGTTATAGTCCAGGTTAAAACAATTAATGTTTGCACCATTTAGACAAAAAAATCATTTTGCCGTCTTTCGATAAAAACACAATTTACTTTGATGCACAACTCTGAGCTATTTTAGGATTGGATGGGAGGAATTACTCCATTTACTCCATAAAGAAGTTTCTAGAATGATAAGAAATGAAAAAGAGTAACAACTATTTTTAGGAAAAGATATTGATAAAGAAGGGGGGGGAAAACTGCAAAAGGTCACACGCTCTCGCACTTGGAGCACTGTTATCTGGGCTTGCCAGCTGGGCGTTGAGACAACTCGGGTCAAGTTGATGGTCAAAGAAGGGCTTGATCAGACTCTTTTTTGTGCATGCTATGAGGCAGGTGTCAGCTGTAAACTTGTTATTGCGCCCTCGTGGGTTGAATTTTAAAAGTATACACAATCTATTTTAAGGTATTTGTGTGTGTGTGTGTGTGTATTTAAACTAAGTCAGCAGAGCCTGCATAAAGAAGTCATGCACATGGCAAAAAAACATGTTGTAGGGTACCAGTTTGCTATCACCACGTTTGCAGTTTTTCAAATTGTTTTTGAAGTGCCTGAAAGCACCCACAAAGTTTCAACATGTGGTTGGACATGAAGGCTTATACTGACAACAATTTCAGTTGATTAGTTTTCGTTTTGGTTTCCTTTTTAAGTACCCTAAAATGTCAATCAACAAAGATGGACAAAAAATTAGGTCACTTTTTCGATGGACATTTTTGAGGGTGATTTAAAGAAACAGAAACTTAAAAAACAACAACAAATGAGACAGGTCAACTCATTGTCAGTATAAGTCTGCATGTCCATTCACATGTTGGAAACACTTTTAAAAAAAGAAAAGAAGCTTGTTTGGTAACAGTTTCAAGGTGTTACTGTATATGTTCTCTCAAATAGACCGTTTGTTAATCACTTCTAGGAAGAAGTGTTGGCTCTGAAAAAAAGCCTGTTGGTCCGTTCTCAACATTTCGACAAGTGAGGTCTCATTGTCTTTAGGAGGGAGAAGATGGTTTCCCCCCGCCCTTAATTGTCTTCACTGTGTAAAGCCACACATTCTTCAGCATTACTTGTTAATTAAAATAATAATTAAAAAATTGAACATATGGTCTCGTCAATGCAAAAATGTTAAATCACTATTTTGCATTTTTTTTAAATCTAGCACAAAAAGCCTTATGCAAGAACGTTGTATCTTTGGCGCTTACTTGTTTTGTGTGCACATTTGGGCTATTTTAGGCGAGGTACAACGTTTTGACACTTTCAAACTAAGGCAGAATCTAAGTGCCAATTTAGGAGATACAATGTTTTTGCACTGATACGAGGATAGGCAAGTATGGAAAAATAAGAATTTTTCATTTTGTTGTTAAATTTATTTGATCCCAAATCTTAACCTGCTCATTTTATTTCTTCCGCTCATCCTAAACAGATTCAAGAGTTCCAACAGGCCTTGCAGCAACGTGACGATGTCATCCGCCACCTGTCCACGAGCCTACAGGGCGCCCTCTCTAGTCGAGATGATATCCAGCAAGAGGCGGCGGCACAGACAGAGCAACTGGCACGTCAGATTCAGACTCTACAATCACAGCTGCAGCAGGTGCGTAGAGTCAATTCAGAGGAAGATGATTTTTAAATAAATTTCCTGCAGCTTTTATGTGCAAATAAAATAGTCCAAGTGAATTATTGAAGAAGCAGGAATGATAATCTGCCCACGTAAAGTCTGATTTGCCATTTAAAAAATCAGCAAAACTGTTAATAAATAGTCTAGGAAATCCTGTAGTCTTTGTAATAAATAAAATGTTCCTGCCTTTTTTCCCACAGGCCAAATATCATACCTCAAGAAAGCAAGATTTTAATGAGGATTACCATTGTAATTTTGTTTTTGAAGCAATCATTTTACCAAATTTACTTTTTATTCCCGGTTACCTAAGTCTTCTCGGATGAGTTTTATATTATCGCATAGATTTTGGGTGATAATTGCCCAAAAATGTTGATGATGTTTTTTCCCCGTATTATTAATCCTTAAAAATAGATTTGAATGAAACTCACATAAATAAAAAAAATAATTAAAAGCGTGAGATTTCCTTCAACAGACATGACAGATTGGTGTTTTGGAGCAAGTTTCCTCCAAAGTTATTATTTTATTATTTCTTGATTGTTATTTTTTTAAATTATTGTTTTTTTCCAGGCTGGTGATTCACTTAAGGAACAAAATGGTGGTCACAGCAGTTTGGCTGAGGAGCTCTCCCACGCCAAGGATCAGGTGACGGCTCTGAGACAGACCGTCGATGACAAAGAATCAGCTATGCAAACCCTTGCCCAACGCTACGCCCAGAAGTCCAAGGAGCTTGTGGAATCCATCGAGGAAAAGGAAGAGCTCCGACGACACTCGGCGGAGGAGATCATGTCCCTGTCGCAACAGCTGAAGGAACAGGGTGGTGATCTAAGTCCGGAATCCCGTGAGAGGTCCCTCGCCCAGCTCCAGGCAGAGCTTGATGAGAGCTACGGCAACCAGATCGTCATGATCAAAGAGCAGCTGCAGGAACGCCATCAGCAGGAGAAAGACCTTGTGGTCCAGAAATGCAGTGAGTTAGAGAGACACGTGGACTCCACCGCCGAGAACAACAAACGATGTGAGGAATTAGAGCAACAGATCTCAAATCTCAAAGATGAACTTACCACAAGAGATTCTGATAACAGGAGAAACCTTGAAGAAATTTCCAATGTAAAACAGAAGCTTGCTGATACTGTGGTGGCATATGAAAAGCATACGGATAAGTTGTACACAACTCAGATGGCTCTTGAGGAGGAGCAGGGCAAGGTGGATGTCCTTAGGGCCCAACTTGAAGAGTCAACTCAAGATCTCTTGGGCTTCCAAGACTCTCAGAAGGATGAGGTCAACACATTGAAGAGATCACTACAGCAGCATATTGCAGAAGCCGACAGGCTGGCCGCCGTTAATATAGACTATGAGGACCAGATGGCGAAGATGAAGGCAGACCATGAAGAGATTGTTGCGGAACTAAATACTAAACTAGAAGCATCCCTCGATGAGAAGGCTGGTTTGGAGGACGCTCACAATAAGGAGCTGGAATCCTTGACAGCGGAGTTGGAGACACTCAAAGGGAACACAGATGCAGCTGTTGATGTCAACGAGCTGAGAAGAAACATCGAAGAAGAACTGAAGGAGGACTACGACGAGAAGATGGACGATATGAAATACTCTCATGAGATAGACTTGAAGAGGCTCCAAAGTGAGCTGAGGGTGGAGTATCAAGATGATCTGAAAGACATTCAGAAGCAGTTGGGAGAACAGTATGTACAGAAGGTTGAGAGTATTCGGTCAGAGAAAGATCGAGAGTTTGTCGCTGAGTTGCAGCATGCTCGCCAGGAGCTCCAGGAGAAATACGAGAATCAGCTCACAGAGAATCTAGAGGCTGAACGTAAGAGACTAAAGCAGCTGGAGCTGCATCAAACAAGTCTGGATGACAATATCGACCAGGCGGACCTGATCAGTAGACTTCAGAATGAAAACCAAGACCTTTCGGAGGCAAGGGATGCCCTTCTACAACAAATTGATGCAAGCCACCATGTTCAGGAGGAACTCCAAGAGGAGCTGCTAAATGTCATCAACGAGAAAGATCGCTTAAATGCTGAGAACGAAAGACTTATCCTCGATCTAGAGGCCCTTGAAACAGGACAGGCAGTGTACCAAGGCCTGGGGTCACTCCAAGAACGTCTTGAGGATTTGCCACTTGATTCTCAAGGCCGGGTTGAGAGGTCCGAGGACGAGAAATCCCAAATTGAAGACGAGCTCGACCGGCTAAGAATAGAGTTGGAATCCAGCAAAAAGGACAAGGCTGCCTTCAATGAACAAATGGAGAGGCTCAATCAAGACCATCAGGCAAAGGTGGAACAGATCGGCGAGGAAAAGTCAAAAGTTGTCAGCATGCTGGAGGCAACGAAGGGTGAGCTGGAGAGTCACAAGTCATCTGCTGTGAAAGGGGAGGGTGATAACTGGGCTTCGGAAAGATCAAACCTCCTGCGGGAGAAAGAACAGCTCCAACATTTAGTCGAGAAAACCCAGAAGGAGTTCGAGGCTCAGATAGCAGCTCTTGAAGAAGAGAAAAATAAGCATGCAGAAAATGAGAGGTCGTTGGGAGAAGACAAAGAATCTCTCGTCAATAAAGTCAAAGAACTAGAACAGGGTCGCAATGAGATAAAAGAAGAACTTGCCCAGGCCCTGTCTAGTTTGAATGAAAAACAAAATGTCACTCGTGAGCTGGAGGACTTGGACACGGCTATGGCCAATTTGAAAATGAACCACTCAAATGAGTCACGCATGGCTCAAGACCAGCACAATGAGGACTTGGAGCAAATCCAACAGCTGAAAGATATAGTCAGCGAGTTGAAAAACATCAACTCAAAACTCAAGCTTGACTCATCTATGTATGAAGAAGCCAAGGAGCAAATTGAAGCCTTATCCGACGAGTTGTCCATGCTCAAGTCCGAGAACAATGAGCTGAAATCCGACGTGGCCGTACAGATCTCAAAGAATGCTGAATTCGGACACGACCTTGCAGTGTTGGGTAGTGTGAAAGAAGACCATGAGCGGTTGGCACGTGACTTGACTGCTGTTCAGTCTGAAAATGAAATATTAAAACGAGACATGGAACAGCAGCGGGGCAACTTTGAGCGGCAGGTGGCCTTACTGAAGAACATTCATCACGATGAAGTGGATTCTGCCACAGGCAATGGTGGCAGGAAATCACCGGAAATGACAGCTGCCGAGAAACAAAACGCCATCCTGCGTGATTCCCTAGAACAAACGGCTGAAGACAGGGCAACTGTCGCGTCTGAACTGGTACAATTAAGGCATGAGCATGATCTCCTGCGGACCAGCATCGACATGAAAGAGGCGGAGATTACCGCCCTAAAAGAGCAACTACAGATTGCAGATGATGAGCGTAAACATGCCGTGGCTGAGTGGCGGGAGTCAGAGCAAGAGTTGGGGGACGTCAGAGCACAGGTGGAGCAAGAGCGCAAACAACGTTGGCAGGTGGAAGAGAGGCTCCCCCAGCTCCAGGCAAGACTTGAGTCGCTCCAACATCTAGAGACGGAGTTGACCCTCGAGAACGAGAACCTTAAAGAAGAACTCAGCGCACTTAACCGAGAGAGAGATATCGAGTTGGCAAAACAGACTGAGAAGAATCTTGAAAAAGAAATAGCGCAATTGAAGAAAGAGTTGAATGAAACCACTGAAATCTTCACCAAGGAGAATACACTTCTCAAGGGTGCATTGCAGCATGAGAAAGATGCCGCTGCCCAGTTGCTGAAAGAAAAAGAAGACAGTTCGCACGAAGAAGTTTCATCGCTGAGGGAGGAAGTGAATGAATTGAGACAGAAAATCATACGCAAGGAACAAACGGAGCATGAGATCTTGACGGAGAAAACTCGCCAGATCGGCGTACTTCAGGAGAGCAACGCCAGACTAGAACACGAAAGGGAAAACCTGAAACTAAAATTAACTGATCTCGAGAAGCAAATCAAGACCACTGAATCAGTCTCCGAGGAAGTGCAGGATGTCTTCGGCCAGCAGTTGACTGAATTACAAACTCAGCAGAAATACTTGGAGAAGGATCTGGAACAGCAGAAAAGTGAACGACTGAACCTCTCAGATATTCTCAACGATTCGGCTTCCAGAGAGGAGAACTTGAGGCGGGAGAAAGAATTGCTCCTTAAGAAGCTTTCCGAGAAGGAAGAAATCCAGGAACGTCTTATGCAAGAGAGGCTTGAGCTGCAGCGGAGAATACAAGAGCAGCAGAAACTTGAATCCTTGCTCGACGAGAAGGATCGCTTAGAGCAGGAACTGTCTCGCCAGAAACGATCCCTTGAGTGCGACCTCCGCGACATTGAGCAGCAACTGCAGCAGCGAGAGCAGCAACTCCTCACGGAGAAGTCGGATCTCGAGGCGGAGCTCCGTCACAAGGATGTTGAAGTCCGCCGCTGGGAGGTTGGCTTCCGCGAGCAGCAGCTAGAATTCCGCCACCGCGAGACTTTCTTGAAGAAGCGCTACGACGAGGACATGACGTCCTACAAGGATGGGGCGGAGAAGGAGAAGCTGGCACGGCTCCAGCGACTTCGGATGGAGAAGGACCGGCTGCATGCTGATGCCGTGGCCAAGCTGCGACGTGACTTGAAGGCAGAGTTTGACGATCTCAGTTCTCGTTCGAAGGAGCAACATCTTGGAGATATCTCCCTCCTGAAGACAAGACACCAATCTCAGGTGCATTGGTATTCTTATTAATTTCTTTCATACAAGTTTGTCTTTGGTTTTTTTTGTACAATCTGACATCGTAATATTGAAACTTAAAACTCATTGAAAATTACCAAGAAAGCAAGCAAAACAAAGTAAAAACAAAACAAAAAACAAAACAAAACAATAACTTCAGTAAGGATTTTCTTCTTTATCTTCTATTTTTTTATATATGTATTTGGGGGGAAGGGGGATAAAGGAGCTTAGAAATTCAATACTGGTAAAATATATTTTACCAAAAATGTTCTTTTGGCAGAAAAGAACAGATGTATTCTTTGATTTCAGATCTTAGTTTTGGCAAAATCTTACAAATATCCTTTATCTATGAAAAGGCAGCTGGGATCAGATCCGCATGAAAAGCATTCCCCTTGAAAAAAGTATTGAAAACATTCCAGTAACTTATTATTTAAATTGACCAAATGAAATAGTAGTTTGATTGAAATCAGCAAAACTAGTTTGCTGTAGCTTCTTTGTTTGAGTAAACCATCTAACTGAGGAGATTTATTAAAAATTATTGGTGGTTTTGGAACCAATTTTTCTAGTTTTTTAGTTTCTAAAACAGAAATGAAAATTTGGGTGGACTCTAAGAAGGAAATCAAATTCGGGAAAAAAAACCATCTACAATGAAAGGGCATTTACAAATCACCAATTCACTGACCAACCAGTCTTTCCTTTCCTTTTTCTTCTCATTCCATTCTTTAACTATTTATTTCTCACTTTACTTCGTCCGCACAAACTTCTTTCATCTATAAATTATATAATATAATCACAACTGCCTTTTTATTCCGTGTAAAATCTAACGTTCTGAACAACTCAGTCTTACCTCATAAAGCATTCCATCACAGCCCAGGAAAGAAAGCACTGCATAAAAACCTTTTCCAAATTCCACAAGCAAACTCAATTACTAAAAAAAAAAGCCTAATACACAATTAACTCCCCCCCC
>CM021544.1:3450088-3460557 GCA_010994315.2 Pisaster ochraceus | reverse complement strand
GCAAGACAAGTTCTCAAGAACAAATCTACACAGCAAAGAAGATATATGCAGATGGTGTTACTGCAAACTGAATATTGATACCTCACCATGCAATGCATCAAAACCCATTCAGTTCATATAGATTGAATTTAGTCAACGTAGCTTGAAATCTGGCCTCAGTCAGGTCGAAAAAAGAAAAAAACTGTGACGCCTTGTTTTATTTAATGTGGGTAGACTTCTGCAACACAGCCATGTGATCAATATGCAAATTACGTCTCAGATAGTTAAAGAGATCTGTGTATAATAAGTCTATTTTCTGACTGTTGAGGGCGTCATTGCTACTCACCAGAGCTCAGGGAAAAGGGTATGCATTCCATCCCATTTGTACACATTCAAAACCGACAGCCAGAACTTGCCCCAAGAAGGGATAGCCGCAGCACCTCCTACAACGACAAACAAGTACACCAGGCAATAAGTGAACAAGTCAAAGAGAAGTCTTGGTTCAAGACCCTGCTGTTATAAGTATCTTCCCAGGATCCATCGTCAGAAGAGAACACGCTCTCACCAGAAACCGCCATCACGGGAGTCTACTGTCGGTTCTCAGTGTGATAGTGGTTTGTGGTTGATAGCGCCCTCTATTGGTGACTCTATCGGCGAAGGAAATTAAAAGCAGGAGGAAAGTTTTCTAGATAATAAACAACATGAGCGTCTTGAACCAAGGCTAGTCAAAGAGTAAACAAGTCAATGAGTAAACAAAATAAGACAATAAGAGCATACTTATTGCAAAGTCAAGTTTTTACACCACTATTTCTTTCCAGAACCACATCTTTGTTTCTCCAAAATATAAAATCCTTAAAAAATGAGAACTTTGCAAAAAAGTGCAGGCATTGTTCTTCAATGTGAAAAAAGTGTTGAAAATGTTCTGAAAAGTTCACAGAGCAATTTTTTATATTATATTATTATATTAAGTTGCGACAGTATATAGCAACAAAAAGATGTTAACTTAAAAAAATTTGACGCGGTACAATATTTTTCCCTATCAATGCATTCCAATTCAGTTGTGCAAACAATTACTAAAATTTGTTATTGTCTCATAATTTTCAATCTAAGAACAATACAATTTTAATTGAAAATTTGGCATTTATGTAAAAGGTCGAAATAAATTCACGGTTGAATGAATTCCGAAACAGATGTACGTGTATAAATTGAAGGTCGAAGGTTATTTCAAGCTCTATGCAAATGCAATTTTTGTATCATAAAGTTGCTGGTACGGTTACAGTAGAAGAAGCTTGGATATAGTATGAGGTGTTGCGACTGGTCTACTGCAGGTTTGTAAACAAAGTTCTGTTGCTGTCGGTAGTTTGGGTTCAGGTCCAAGCTTGGGGCAGCAAGACACTTTACCATTATTGCTTTGGATGGGACGTGAAGCCAAACGGACTTATCATAAAGAGAAGGGGTTTGCCCCAGTGTTTCTGGCATGGTCTGGTAGCAATATGTGCTCATTACAAAAAGGCCCATTATAAATGTAGCCTATTACTGTCAGTAACATATATGTACCTAAGGAATGAAGAAGCGTCCTACATTTCATCAGATCTGGATCTTCAGGACCAATACCAAGGAGCCTCATGGCGACGTAGTTGGTTGCGCAGCCGAAGACCGTAGGCGGGCCCTCAACATGTCTGAAAATTAGAATTTGTTCGTTGGTTTAAGTTCCGCTCCAGTAAATTTTTCTTTGTTCCAACCCCCAAAAGTTGAATTTATAAGGATTTCTGTAGAGCAGGATTTGAAACGTCCACATGCCAGTTTAGCCTTTTAAGTGCTACATAGGGATTATCCTAATGAAGACTGAAGGCCCACTGGCCCACTTGCAAATTGCGTGCCGATACGCACACATTTCGGCCGATAGGCAAAACAAAAATAATACATGTTATAACTTTTTTCTTTGTTTCCCCCAAAAACAATTGAGAGAAAACCATAAAATATATTCCAGATTGCATCAGGGCTTTTTAAAACCAAGATAAACACCAAGTAGAAAACATTGCCGAAAACGTTGTTTCAATTTAGCGTGCTTCGGCCAAATATATAACAAATCGGGTCCAGAATGCCCCACAGATTTGAAAAAACCTGGGGAGAACCCTGGCAAGCATGTATGAGCCGCTCACAACTCTCAGCCAAAATATATCTTCCGTATATCTGAAGAAAATAAATGGTATTTTTCCCACCCCGCAGACGTAAAAAGGTTTATATACAGAAAAAAAAGGCATAAATCTCTCAGCCCTATAGTTATCAAAACGAAAGTCCCATTTTAGTGTGTGGTTTTTTTTTTTTGCCTTCCTTTTTTGAGATGGGGGAAGGGAGTTAATCAAAAATAGCCTTATTGAATAAAGGTTGCCTGTAATTTCTTCACAGAAATAAACCCCCCTAACTTGTACTTGAGTTGAAAAATAGTATTAGCTGTTGCAAACTGCTTACTATTAGCTGATTGCAAACTGCAAATTGTTATTACACTTTGAACCTCTTGGTTTTAGTCATAAATTAACAGAAATGCTGGTAGCGGATATGATTGGTTCTGATGGTTAGTCTGGATTTTAATATGATATGTGTGCACACGTACATTACTTAAGCAGAACTCAATTGTTCAAAGTTGCTGGTTGGGGCTGGAGAAGGGCCAGATGCCCGATTATGAAAGCTGTGATAGTGTCAGGGATTCAAATCTGCATTTTAGTCAGACAGCTGGAATATTCTTGGATAAAATCTGCTTATTTTAATTGTTCCAAGGTCTGCTGTCTGGATCTGGGGACATGCATTTTATTACATATTCCAGGGTAGACACACAGGAATCAGGTGTGAAAATTAACTTAATGAACATTATACTTACAAACCCCATCCGCCATCTTGACACTGAACAGAGCGCAGGTACCGGACCATCTCCTTCTTCACTGCGTCTGGTAGTTCAGTCTTTGTGATGTAGCAGACTATGAGTAGACCTTGAATTTAAAAAAAAATACAGACAAATTAAATTCAGACTCTTGGCAGGAGGGAAAATGTTGCATTACTACTTTAGCTTTAGGCGTTTAGGAGGGAGGAGGCCAGATGGGCATTGGATGGGTTAGCTTTGGGCGTGGAGAGGGGGACTGGGTTAAGGGGACGAGGAGGGGTCAGTTAGTAACCTGGATGATTGGAAACTCATTTTTTTTCAAGGGCCTCAAATAGGAACAGTACTGCACTCATAAATTCGACAAAAATATCCGTCATTTAATGCGCAAGGCAAATAATTAGCGCAAGGCAAATGATTAGCAAAAGGGGAAAGGGTCAAAGTTCACCTGGCATAAGGAAGAGTGGTCCACCGTAGTCGCCACTCCAGTGGCCATCTTCTGTTTGGAGCTTGGAGTAAAAGAGCATACCGTTAGTTGCTGCTTCTTGGGCGGTGGCTGGCTTGGCCAAAGGTGGTGCCTCTTCACTCTAAAAAATTGAAAATATTTTAATTTGAAAGGGTAACAAAAAAGTGACAAGTAGCTGTAGAATATTGAATGGTCAGACAGTAGGAGGGTTGACTGTGTACTGTGTATTCACTGCATGATAGGCCTATCATAAAGGGATGGCATAGTTTATCTATCATTCAAACCACAGTGCATGAATAATGGTCATACAGTAAGAGGGTTGACTGTGATCTGTTTAGATGCGTTTACCACATGCACATGATATCATTCCAGGCTGGCATATCATTCAAAACCACAGTGCATGATATTGAATTGTAGTACAGCGAGAGGATTAACTGTGTAGGGTTCGGATGCATTCACCACCTGATATCACTTTGCAGACGTTGCAAATTGATTATCATCTATCCCTCAAACCGCAGTGGAGGATATTGGATGGTCAAACAGTAAGAGGGTTAAAGATTTCAAGTGATATTGGAGCTATGAGTTAAAACCATAGACACAACAGTTATCCTTCAGATAATTTATTCAATAAACAACAATCAACAGATCAATACAAGCATTTAGATAATGTACCCCAAAATAAAGGAGGAATTCACTGATAAAATAAAGACCTTAATTTTGAGGTCCCCTTGCTGCATTCTTAGCATTTCTCCTCTTTAAACGTTTTAAAATATACAGTATCACAAAAAATACCATATTGTTCATTCAATTGTGTGGAATGCAATATTAAGCTGGACTTTGTGATCAGATCAATTGAAGGTAGGGTACTTGAGGGTCCTCCAAAAAGTTTCTAGGTTTGTTATCTCTTTGCGGCAAACAAAAGAAGTTTATTTTAAACTGTCTGTATTTATATTGAGTATTCCAAATGTTAAACTGAAAATAAAAAATTTAAGAATGGAAATATTTCTAGCTGAAATGTCAATAATATTACAAAATTATACATGGGGAGCATACAACATCAAGCTGTTTATTACAAGGTTATTAGGGCTAACACAACAGACAATACTACCTCAGCCCTCACAGGTTTCTAGTTTCAACACCTGGGTTAAGAGAAGCAATTATGGTTAAATGCTTTGCTCAAAGACACAAGTGTTCAGACCTGAAATCGAACCCACACTACGATGGTTCAGCCACCAGAGCCCGAGTCTGACATGCTGGGCCGCCTGGCCATCGGACATCATTATTTAAATCAATCACAAATAACCTTCCAATACTCACAATATCTAAGCCCAGGCTAAACTTCTCGACAAAGTTTTGCTCTCTGTCCACTGGTTCGCCCTCCTCGATGAAGCGCCACGTCTGCCGACCATCTACATTAGAGAGGCGCCATCTTGTGAGATCAGTGGCTGGCTGCGTTTTGTGAGGACCTCCTCGGTTCCGTCGGCCGCTCATGTTTGGTCCAACTTTGGCCTAGATTAGTTAGAGAATCAAAAAGTGAAGACGTTTCATTGTATTTGGAGACATTGCTGCTGCAGCCAACTTAGTTGTACAATTCTACCTCCATGGTTGTACAACATTCAACAATCGACCCTCTGATCCCTGACTTAGTACTGTAGTGGATAATCGTAACCCTCACGATATCAATTAATAAAAGTGCCCGGTTTTCCATGTTAAAAAAAAAAAATTCAAGTAAATACTAAACAATGTTATTGTTTACTAAAAAATGTAAAACTAAAAAGCAGTTTCGCAAAACTTGAATGAATTGAAGTTGTAATTGTACAAATTCACATTATAAATAAAAGTAAAAACACAAGTTTACAAACATTAAAAAATATCAATCAATACAATTAATTTTTCACTTCATACTTACGTCTTCTCTGCAATAAACTCTCTACAGATGCTATTTTATCAGCTCCTAAAATTTAGACCATCATAAACCGAGCAAAGGCTAATAAAAGATCAACACAACTCGTTTACAACTAGCATGACTAGCAATCTACACGCACGACTTGCATGCAATAGCTTATCTCAATTGTGTACATGACCTTTGATCTTTGAACTATAAACAAATATAAATATTCAAATTAAATGCTCCGCCTGCCTACCTACTAGTAACTACCTGCAGCTGTTGTTGAATATGAAGTTGTTTTCCATTCCGGTATTTTTGTAACGAATTCGAAAAAATGTGATGTCACACTTGATAAAAAACAATGTAATGTGGAATATTTCGTTGCACAAGGCTGTTCACAAAAGATTATAACTTGAATTGGTATCAAAATTAATTAATTTGTACAGAGATTTACCTGCAGCAAGCGGATAAAACAAGCTCCGGTCAAGAAGGCGTGGCTTGATATTAAATATTCCAGTTTATATACTGTGATTGGTTAAAATTGACCCCCAAATCGAACCATGTGTTGTGGGCCGGGCATCAAAGACGGCCGCGGTGTTTGTGCAGCTAAATTTCATAGATCGATTGGATCGGATGGGATGGTGTAACCACTCCTAACTTTGATTATCACAAGATTATTTTCGAGTTTTTGTCAGCATTCCACCAAAAGTGATTTTGGAATCAAGATGGCGAGTGGAGGAGCTGGAAGTTCGCTCATCGATGGGGCGATCGGACGATGGCAGGACACCAGTACGATGACAATGGTGTTGGTGACATCAACTTTTGTTCTCGTTCTTGGCGCCGTCTTCCGGAAGATAATCGGCGGGGGAGAAAAGTCGGTAAGGTACCGCCGGTGGGGACCGTTGATGACCCGGCCCGCGGTGCCGGGGAGAAAGGGACCAAGCCAGGGTCCGTCACGTTCGTGTTGTCGTGCACGTTGCACATCAGTGTCGGCTTCGATTGGAATGATTACAATGATGTTATTTAACAATATAAACACATCAGCTTAGTAACTAAATTTGGTCATCGCCTCGTAATCGTAGGAATAGGGTGCTAGCCGGCGTTCAATCAAGTTGGCCTCCCCCAGAAAAAGTGCGGTCCTTCCGCCGGGGACCGTCGCGTCGGCCTGCCCGCCGGGGACATGGGGGTGGGGGAGGGGTATGCTCAAATGAGTTGATCATCAAAGAAAGCGTATGAATCCTGACTATTCTTCATTTTTTTAATGATCGTATTTAAATAAGATAGCTGAAATAAAATACTTGATTCGTTTGGTACTTGGTGCGAAAGCCCGATCCTTTTAGTTTTGCTATTTATTTTATTTTCAAAGGCTGATATTTTTTATTTTCAAGTGCAGTTATTTTTTTTATTTCAAAAGCAGCTATTTTTATTTTCCAAGAGCTCTTGAAAATAAAAACCACTGCTCTCTAAAATAGAATTGAGATAGCACTTAATACTAAGGCTTTCGTAGAATGGTCATGTCTTCTCGTTCCACATTAATTTCATTTCTTAATTTCATTTTTGTAGGATGAGAAACTACCACCAAGACTTCCATCAGGTATCCCCTTTCTCGGCCAAGCAATCGAGTTCCAAGAAAACCCAATTGACTTCCTTGAGAAAGCATATAAAAAGGTAATCATTTAAGACAAATTCCCACCAGTCTTTGTCATGTACCCTGTATCCAATAACAGCAACAAGTCATTGATTCTTATTGAACAAAAAGGGGCCTGACTATGACTCCCTTCCAGACTCGGTTTGGTTACATTGACTAGAATGGGGGAGAAATATAAATGGCTGTGTTGTGATTATGATCAACAACATTTTGAAAACTAACAAATTTTATCTGTCAGTACTATTTAATACTAAGTTTTACTATTAAAGTTTACAGGTTGTCAAAGCATGGGACTCTTCAACTAAAATAAAAAAAATTTAAACAATGAAAATCATGTATGTTTTTATATGTCAGAAATATTAATTAATGTAGCTCATTTTATGTTTACCCTCTTCAAAATTTAATATTTATAAATTTCTTTTTAATTGTGTTTTATATCGTTGTCACATTTTTTCCGCTTTTCCAGTATGGTTCAGTGTTTTCTTTTACGATGATTGGTCAGACCTTCACCTACCTGATTGGTCCAGAGAGCAGCGCCGTCCTCTTCAACAGTAAAAATGACCAATTGAACGCTGAGGAGGTCTATGGGCGGTTGACCACGCCCGTATTTGGAAAGGGTGTGGCATACGATATCCCAAATGCAGTAAGTTTCATATTTTAACCCGCCCCCCCAACTCCACCCCACCTCCAAAATAAGTAAACAAAGTAACAACAAACGATAAACATTGTTTAGAACGGTGAGCATACAGTGCATTTACCTAATTGCAGGAGGCTCCATACATACAGTTTATATTTTAAACCCCTGCAATGCAGACACGCCCCCCCCCCCTCAAAAAGAAAAAAGTGAAACAAATTATCTCATCCACAAACAAAAGCTTTAGGCCTATTGTTCTATATCTACCCGAAAACTTTTTTTAAATCATGCAAGATCAGAAGTATTTAAACATTAATTTCAGGCTTTTAAACTATTTTGGGAAACAATTCTATACTTATCATCATCTTGTTATCAGTTTCTATTGTGGACTGCATGTACTCAGACACTTAAATGTACAATAACTGAGCTAATTTAACTTTATAATGGGCTTGAACTTTGATTGTTTGAGCTCTGTTTATTTGATCTTTGTTATTTTAGCCAGACCCCTTTTAGACAAGGTGCTGATTTCTAAACTGATTGCATTGTCCCTGTGGCTGTCGGTTATATTTTTACGACTTTGCCGATAAGTTAGAATGAATGCAAAAGAGTTCTCTTTACAATCAAAAGAATGGCAAAACTAAAAATAAAAAAAATGGCTAGTTAATTATTGAATGTAGACCAAGTAACTGTTTAAAACAAACAAAATGATGGAATGTTCTGATGGGTGTAATACCATATAATGTAGTACCAGCCAAAATACCATTTCACATGCAGCATTCTGTCTTGACCCTGGTCCACTGGTCAAAGGCCAGCTAAAACACCAGAGGACCAGTCAAACTTCACTTGAAAAGCATCTCAATTTAATCTAACTTCTTGACTAGTGAAAAAGCTGCCAGACTAGTGATGCGCCAAGCTAACTGGTACCGCTGGCTTGTCACTGAAAAAGTTAAGGACAATGCCTGACATGTTCTATCTGTGGCCGGTGTCCTGCTTGCTCTTGCGGAAAAAATGTGAGCACTGTGTTCTGCTTAAAAAGCAGCTCTATGAAATTGGACCCAGGTCCCAGTTTAGTGGCACTGCTTACCGGGGAACTCTGCGCTTTACCGTCGATAGAAGAACACGCTTTACAGGGATTCATCGTAGGCGCAGAATTCTGTTGTAAACAGTGCCTTGAAATTAGGCCCAGTTACGGTTTGATCAAAAGCGTCTAACCTGAAATATTTCAAATTTGTTGGGGGGGGTGATTTAGGAATTTTATTAGCCCTGTTTTTGACACAGGGAAGGAAGTAATTGTTTATGAACAATTTAAAGCGCTGGTACCACGTTGGGAAATAACTGTGGAGCATCTACCCACTTCTTTAATACTGTGGAAATCAAGATTTGAAGACCGAGTCTTGTGGGTTGTTTAAATTGCAATAACAGAAAATTTGCTGGTGGGTTTTCCGCTTTTAATCTGATTTTTGGTGAAACCTAACTTTGAAGAATGCAGCTTATGTAGGGTAGACTGTACAGTTTGGCAGGAAGTGTGATTTGTTTCATTGTTTATCGAGATAACGTTAAAAAAACAAACTTTCTCATATTTCCTTTTGATTCGTTCTAAGAATTTTGCAAATTCAGACGGAAATTTGTCCCTCAAATTTATATTGATGAAGCCAAAAACTGTCCAGCCTTTCAAATGAAAGGGAACTGCGCTTGAAACTTGTCTAGCTAGAGACTAGAGAGACTCTTGAATCCTTCAATATCCTCCTCTCTATGTAAACTTAATACCCAATTCTTTGGACTTGATGTTTGGAAAAATGTTTTGACAGTGGTGAGCAATTGTTATTTGGGCCTACAATCCCCCAAGTCACCCAAAACTTTATGAAATTTTTATTTCATTTAATTTCATTCACTAATTCTGTTTGTGAAGCCAAGAATTCTCAGAAAAGAGAACTTAATCACAGTACCCGGTACTAGCCAAGAACCCAATGGAGAGAAGACCATGGGGGAAGTTTCAGAGGAACACCCCAGAGAATTATTCCAGGGAAAACCCATGCAATCAGGTAGTGACTGAAAACCCAATCCACATAGTGCCCCCGGTGGGATTCGAACCAGGGACCTAGAGGTGGAAAGGGAGGAAAGATACCACCGTGCCAACCCAACTACCCAAGATTCGGGAGGTTAAAGGATTTTTAAAGTATTAATATTTCTTTTCCTTACAGAAATTTCTGGAACAGAAGAAGATTCTGAAGATTGGTCTGAACATTGCTCAGTTCCGTAAACACATCGGTCTGGTCCAAGAGGAAGCGCTTGATTATCTGAAACGATGGAAGAACGACAGCGGTCAAGAAAGTAAGATTTAAAGGATTCAATTTCGGTTTTGCCTGATGCTTGTTCTTGACAGGGCAAGGGCACGAAGGCATTTTCTCGTTTGTAAAGGGGCACCTCTAGGAGGAAATTACTATTGGAGCTTTTTGAGGGGCACCAAGGCAGTGACCGAGGGCCTGGAGGCAATATTGCCCTCACTGCTATTGGCTAGTCTGACTTACCCCTACCCTCACGACTGCACATCCATCTTTTACCAATATTATTTAAGAGTAATTTTCCGTCTTTGTTATTTTGCAGATCTCTTCGTTGCAATGTCTGAGTTGATCATCTCAACAGCAAGTCGTTGTCTCCATGGTAATTCTTCATCTTCATCATGATATTTAAAAAAAAAAAACTATGAACCGTTTCATACCTGGAATTCCATCTTTGAGAGGGCAAGGCCATCTTCATTTTCTGAAGGCCGTTTTCGCGGGAAATTCTTAAAAGTTGATGGGAAAGGAGCATACTGGTGCGCTGTTACACCACCGGTTCTTTTCATCAACCATCAAAACTCATAGAGAGATTACTACATGGTGTTATCACAAATCTTACCAGATTATTTTCCCCCATGCAAAGTTTCTGTTTAACATTATTGCCATGCCATACAAATACCTTGCTGTATGTTTTTATGCT
>CM021544.1:3271337-3282155 GCA_010994315.2 Pisaster ochraceus | reverse complement strand
TATAACTTGTTTTGCTTTTTTTACCAATAGGGCATAATGAGGAAGTTACCGGAAATGCTGACGGGGTCGAATGCTGTGGATGCAAGATTCGGATCGGTTATCGTAGACGCTGGTGACCTCAACATGGACAGATATAATGGTGAGCGGGCAGGGGGGGGGGGCGTCCCCCCCAAAAAAGTATAGAAACTGACCTTCACAACATTTTATGGTTGATTCAAATTAAATTTTCTGAAAGTTGACTAATTTTTAAGCTTGCATTTCCTTGCCGACAGATATTGTAGTCGGTGCGCCTTTTGAAGATGAACTGACTGGTGCTGTGTACATCTACCATGGATCGATGATTGGACTCAAGACAACGGCTGCTCAGGTAAGACTGGGCTATCCTGAAACGTCCATCTTGTTTAGCATTTGGCCCAAGTTGATGGAATCCATAGTGTCAAATGATAAACATGTCGGTCATGGTCGAGCAGTCTTGCGCATCGAAGCTCTGTGGTTCAGTCATCGGAATGTGGGTTCGAATGGAGAACATGACACTTTTGTCCTTGAGCACTACACTTTAATTGCTTCTCATCACCCAGGAGTAAATGGGCACCTGGGAGGGTAGAGATTGTTAAAGTGAAAGGTTAACAACCTGTGTGCCCTTTTTGGCTGCTTTGGTGCTGCATACTCCTAAGGTTTTAGATAGTCCGTGCTCATCCCTCTAAGTTCCATTTTTTGACCTTTGACCCTTTTTCCTTCAAGAGGTTTTCCAGGAAGTCCTTCAATATTCCTTTAGTTTTCGTTATTTGACCTTTGATTGACCCTTTTCCGCTGAGAGGATTTCCGGGGAAGTCTTTCAGCATTCCTCTAGTTTCCTTCATTTGACCTTTGAGCGGATTTCCAGGAAGTCCTTCAGCATCCCTCATTTCCTTCATTTGACCTTTGAGAGGATTTCCATGGAAAATTTTCGGCATTCCTCCAGTTCCCTTCATTTGACCTTTGATTGATCCCTTTTCTCAGTGAGGATTTGCAGGAAGTCCTTCAGCATTCCTCTAAAGTTTCCTTCATTTGACCATTGCCTCTTTTTTTTTCCCCCAGAGGATATCCGGGAAGTCCTTCAGCGTTCCTCTAGTTTCCTTCGGCAGTTCCATATCAGGGGGAATCGACATGGACGGGAATGGCTACCCGGATCTGGTCGTAGGAGCTCATCAGAGCAACAAGGCAGTACTCTTCCTGTGAGTCCAAAGGCCAAGTCACACTTGGCAATTTACATGCCACTAGGCAAGAAGGAAATTCCAAGAAGGAAATTCATTCACACTTCAGTTATCTCTCCGTATACCCTTGGGGTAGTGAGTTACAGCTAGAAGATAGTCTCTTGTGCTGCCGAAGTATTCCTTGTGTGTGCAGTGCAAGTGGTTGCCTCCAAGTTGCCTGTAAAAATTGCCCTGTGTGACAAGGCCTTAGAGAGGCATTTGCAAGTCTCGACTTCAGCCTTCATCTCTGGCTCTGGCTCGGTTAACAGGGCTTGAATTTTGGGAGAAACATCCACAGGACCGCTGGGCTTGTAGCTCAAAACATTAACTTGACCGGAGCTTTTTTTAACAAGACCAGAATTGAAATGAAAGAAAGAAAAACAACTTGCACAGTTTAATGTTTGAACTGTTTTAATTTGAATGAGCACTAAGAGAAGATTCATCTCATTTGTATTATGGGTGAAGATTTCTTCAATACTCAACAGAACTGAAAGAGATTTATCAGACTGAAAGGTAAAAATTCGAGGCTGCCAGACTTGAGCCTGGTCAAAATTGGCGGCTATGGCTCTGGTTGTTGCTAAGGGGTTTCAGTACAGGCCCTCTATTCTTTAGTGCATGTTGGCTTGATAACCAAGCCACAGCCACTACTTTGAACAAGGCACGAGGCTGGAACATAAACAAACAAATCTGGTTCCTTTTGTAGAATTGACAACTGGCATTCATGATTGCTCTTGGAGACAGGGAACAAATCAGAATGAGAAATGTGTATTGAAAAAGATCTACACCTCTTCTATCATTTTGACCGCTTGTTATGTTCACTTGTAAACAGGAGTAAGCCGGTAATCCGCATGCTGGCATCGATCATCGTGCACAGCACACCGATTGACCTAAACCGCACGGAGTGCCTGTTTCATGGTAAACTGGTACCCTGCGTCAGAGTGTTAACCTGCTTCATATACAACGGCGAGGCACTCCCACCGAGTATAGGTAAGCCAGTTTGGGCTCTTACATTGAAAAAAAAAATGGTCTCATTTATATAGATAGAAATCTGAGAAACGATTCATACATGGATCGCTTTCTCAGAATCAAATGTTTTGGGGTAAAAATTAAGCAAACCATATTCGAAGGGACTCTTTTCTCAAAATAGTTTTACACTTTCAACAGCGCGAGTGCTTGTCACCATGTTAGTTTTTATGGCCATTAATGTTTGTAGTATTTACCAATCTATGACCCTACCTTTTTTTAAGGGCCCAATTGCCTGACCATGACTCGGCTGATGAAGTGTTGAATTCCATGAGTCATAAGTGCAAAGAGTTCGTTCAAGCTTAGCATGAAATTCAAGCTTAGCATGAAAACGCCAGGCCTAGCTGATTTCGTTCTCTTTCATACCTTACTTTGAATTTTGTTGCGGCATATGGCTACAGCAACAATGTTGGAGAGTATGCAGTGATCTGTAATAGTCGTTGGGCCAACACCAAGCAACTGTAGCACTACCTTGCTAAGGATGCATCCAAATGAAATGACTTGGCTACGGCTACTTCTGTTAGACGCAGGGACAGTATTAAGAGTAGGCCTTTGCAAGGAAACAGCCATAGCTGCAGCCAAATGCCAATAGTAGCAAGATTCTTTAAGTCTGGTTTCTTGTCTCCTCCAGCCATCAACTACACACTCGAAGTGGATTACTTCAAGACGCAGACTGGACTTCCAGGGCGCCTCACCCTGGTTGAGCACGGACTCCGTAGGGGCGGAAGAATCTCGAGAAATGCTACTCTGAAGGGCGGAGTTCGTACCTGCCAGGAGTATGAGGCACACATCTATGTAAGTGGGAACCATAATTTCTGTTAATACCGGCGCCATCACAAGTTAACGACCCTCAGGTTCAGCCGGAAAGCTGCCGAGAGCCAACTGTTGTCCACCATGATCGACTGTGGCGTGTCATGGCTGAACGATCTAGTGCATTGAACTCCATTCTGATAACTTAATCATCGAGAGTGTGGGTTCTAGTCCTGGCCATGACGCTTGCGTCCCTGAGTCGGGCACTTTAAGCCATAGTTGCTTCTCTTAACCCAGGTGTATAAATGAGAACCTGACAGGGCTGAGACAGTATTGTGTTGCAGTAACCCCTTAGCGCTAGGGTTAGCAGCGGGGGTTTGAGGAATGGTCTAAGTATGCCCGCAGGAATGATAATGTTGTAAAGCTCCTTGATCTAGCTACTTCGATGTATGCCTTTTTTAAGAACTAAGTGACATCTTGTTATTGGTATAGGTCTAGAAATTTTAGTTTGTTATTGATTTGAGAAATTCCATTCACATTATATTATATGTTGTGTTTCTTTCCCAATCGGCCAGGCCAACATGAAGGACTTCCTGAGCCCCCTCCCATTCAGGCTGACCTTTGACATCAGGACGACGGAGAACTCCATCGGTCAGCCGGTCACGCCCTGCACCGGGTTCTGTCCCGTGCTCGACATGTACTCGCCCAACACAATCGAAGAGCAGGTAAAGTCTGAACCACTGTGACAAATACTAGATTTATTTAGTGATGGCACATCCAACGGGACAATTTGCGCCAATACCGGGATGAACAGAAAGCGAGAAGAAATTGCTCAGTTTTTAGATCGATTGGTGAAAACCCATGCAATCAGGTAGGGACTGAAAACACAGCTCCTGTCTGAGCTGGGATTCGAACCGGGGTCCACAGAGGTGGAAAGGCGGGGAGAGAGAAACCACTGAGCCAACCTGATGGCCCTAATGTCCGTCAACACTGCAAGCACACAACAGATGTTGATAAGTGTCACAACGTTGTCTGCTCCCTAACATGTGTAATGACTAATTAGTACTATTTCTTAGGTTCTTCATTATGAGAGTGTCAAGGGTCATTCAGTGCACACTAGAGGGCGCTGCAACTCTCACAATAAGTACTGCTCTTTAATGGAGGGGGTCATTTATTTGTTTCTGTGAGGGTCTGCAGATATCCGATCATTAAAATCAGAATTGAAAAAAAAACAAAGCAAAGGCATTTGTGCGAAGCATTCAAACAGCAGGACAGAGGCTGAAGGAAGTTTCAGACAAGTGAACTTTTTCCTGTTTGTTTGCAAATTGCTGTAAGGATGAACTGTACAACAAATAAAAACATTTGATTGGAAAATTAATTTTTTTTTTTGTAAACTAATTAGTGATTTTGTGCTGCGGGGGTTTTCATTGCAGGGTTAAAGACAAATTAAAGGCCCATGTTCTGCTAACGTTTCATTTTTTGTTTCTTTGTAAGGTTGGATTCATGTACAACTGTGGTGACGACTCGATCTGTGAGACGGATCTTCAGCTAAAAGGAAGGATAGCCCCTAAAAGGTCGGAACAACTGTATTTCTTTAATTTTCCTCAGGGATAATAAGCTAAAAACCAGCTTACTTCAGGGTCTCTTGCCAGCAAATTTTGTTAAAAGTTTTTTTCGAGGGATGTTTGAAACTTTGCACGGTGTGGATAATTAAAAGGAATCTATGTGTTTTTTGTGGAACTTCTGCTGGGGCTGGGGCTGCAGTTGTGCTGGAGGGATATAAGATTCAGCGGGAAGGATCCATGTTGTATTTGAACCATGGACTGTGAATCTTGATGGGCTACCTGGATGCTTGTGCATTGGGGTGTGTCATACTCCTTCACAAGAGATGTTTTTCACTTGGCTGTCTACGCATGATTTACTCGAAATATTTACACTTGTTTCAGAACTTTTCGAATAAACTATGAAATTTGTTTTAATCTTTCAAATTAAAAAAAAGATTCCATCATACTTACCAAAGTTTGTTCTAATTGTTGACCCCTAACCTTAACAAAAAGGAGAAACATTTATTTATTCCTCCTTTTTGCCATTGATTGGAATTCTTTCTTGTAGAGGGACACCGTACATTCCCTATGGCAACGAAGAGAGCTTATACGTTTACATCGATCTGACCAATCAGGGAGAGGAAGCTCATTTGACCCAGGTCATCGTTACGCATCCGATGGACATCACGTTCGTGCGAGTTGAAAGTGACCAGGTGGGTTTGTCGACCTTAGTCAGATCACCCTGCCGACCCTAATGGTTTCACCGCTGTCCCAAAGAAGGAGACCAGACTACTTATTCCACCCAATAATGCAAATCGCTGCTTTTTGGAAGAGTAAATTAATTCCAATCCACAAATTGTTAATAAACACATTACACACTAAGCGTTTGATGGACCCTTTTGAGTTAAAAACAACAAAACAATGGTTTTTGTGTTGTCTGGGTTTATTTCATGTTGGGCTTATTTTGATTGTGGCAATCAAACTAAGCAGCGATGAGATGGTGGTCTGCAAATGCTATTTTCTTGACTTTGACAATATTTCAGACGAAGCATCTCTCTGGAGGATTGGTACTGGTATGAACTTTATAATTAGTGAGCTTTCAGATGGAAATATTTCTCTGGAGGATTTGTACTGGTATGATCTTGAGAATCAGTGAACTTTTCAGATTAAAACTTATAATCCTAAATAATGATTTAGGAAACTGAGAAGCTGAGTTGCGAAAGATGCAGCCAAAGGCTTGTTAAGGCCCCTTTTGGCAGTCAGTCACATCAACCCATAAACATGGCTGACCGTGAAGCACATCCAGAGATTGGAAGTGTTTGCCTTTTAATAAATTGTTTTTCCATAAACAGCAATCTTGTACAAATGTTTTTTTTCTCCTCCCAGAGGAGTGACGGTGTAGTAGTGTGCCGACCAGAAAAGGGTCTGAACAGAACATCGAAAGTGCTTTGCGACGTAGACAACCCCATGAAGGCATTCAGTAAGGTAAGACATGCAATAAGGGCCTGTGTTTTGTCAGGGTTTTTTTTGGGGTGTGGTTTCGGGTACTTTTTTTCCTTTAAACTTTCTTGAAGGGGGATTTTTGTTTGATCTCTTTCCTCAGAGATCGTTTAGGGTCAAGCTCTTCATTCCCTCCTTGACCCTGGAGATTCAAACGGTGGAGATCGAAGTCCAGGCAAAGACGTCCAGCAGTGAGGCCAACAGTACATTATCCGATAACTTTCTGGTGATGAATCTCCCGGTTAAGATCGAAGCCGACGTCACAATATCAGGGTGAGTTTAGACCCCCTTGTTATAAGTGGTGTGTTGCGGCTGTGCGGTCGGGCAAACCTGACTAAGGCTCGGGTGTTTCTGGTAAGCAGAGTGCTGGTTCCAGTCCCGGTCTTGACACCTGTGTGCTTAAGCAAGACACTTACTAAAACCAATATTACCTCGTTCTTCAGATGGGACTTAAAGTCATAGGTCCCGAAGAATTTCGTAACACTTATCGTTAAGAAAAGGGTTCCACCCCGGTGTTTCTGGCATGGTTGGCAGCAGATTGAACCACACCACCCTTTAGATTAGTATCAGGTTTATATAATGTAAATATGGGTCTCATAGTTGAAAAGTTTAACTTAGCATTTGACTGTCCCAAACTTTTCTCCACCTCAGAAAAGTTAATGCTTGATGTTAAAGACATACTCGAGGTTTGTTATTAACAGGCAAAAACTATTAGTTTCAATCTGAAAGCTCACTGATTCTAAAGTTCATACCAGCACCGATCCTCCAAAGAAATCTTTTGGTATAAAAAACCTGTCAAAAGTCGAGAAAATAGCATTTGAATCACCATTGTTTATTTCGCTCGCCGCAATTGACAGAACTGTTTGAATGGTCTCGCATGACCACAGTATGACCTTTTTGATAAAATTAGTCATGCTACAATGACTAAAACCTGCTCAGTAGAAACCACAAGGTCCAGTTATGAAAGGATGACGCTTGACTATCCCTGGAGGTCAAAGTCTTCAGGTGACCTCACAGGAAGTACTTGGTCCCTTCCTTCCCACCACAAACTTCCGAATGTATTGTGGTTTTTTTTCACAAAGAACTGCACATTTATTTGACAATGGTTGCAGGGTCTCTGCGGTGGTAAAGCAAAGCCACAATGCCAAGATCATTATTTCGGAGGTCGGTGTAATTTTGGTTTGATTGCATTCGTCAAGTGGAACGGATGAATCAGTTTGGCTGTGGCCGTGAGAGACCACCGTGTGTAGCATCCTGTATGATTGCAATTAGATTCTGTGTGAGCCAAGGCTCTTTTATTGAACTTTGTCAACTCGGTTATATGTTAAAGGGCGTTTGCAACGCTTGTCGGAATAAAACTTTAAAAGTAGACATGGAAATGCTCACAGATTTGTATACAACTTAAGTGGTAGAAAGATTGTCACACTGGAAAAGTTTCCGTGAAATATTTTTGAAACAATTTTGTAAAAGTGTTTACAGAAAGGGCGACCAATACTCTTTGGCCATACCAGGGAAAGGAATGGAGTAGCTTTATATCGACAAAACTTGAAAGTGTTGTGATAGTAGAAGAAGATACAAACAGCAAATATTACCCAAGTGAACTCAGGTGAACTCAAATTGTTCTCATAAAACTGAGGATTTGGTCCGAATGTCAATTTCCATCCTCTTTTATTGGTTGAAAATTACAGACCCAAATAACATGTTACTGAAGAAGCTTCTTTCTAAGTGGATGGAAATGGATGTTCAAACCAAATCCTAAGTTTTATGGGGAAAAAAAAAATGAGTTCACATGAGTTTTCTTCGGAAATATTTGCTGTTTACAATCAAAAGCAGACACTTGTTATTAGCCTGGGTCAAAGTTCATTTGGTTTATGGCCACTATGTAAAGCTTCAAACCTACTGAAGTAAACGGATGAAACACAATGGCTTTTTTTTCCCCAAGGGTGACTCATCCAGAGCAAGTTGTCTTCGGTGAGATGCAAAGCAAAAATGATGGAGGGAGTACGTCGTACGAAGCCGGGACAGATGGTATCCCTCTAACACCCATGAGAGAAAACCTCACATCGGAGGCGGACAGACAAGAAGCTATCGGCCCGAAGTTCAGGCATGTCTATGATGTAAGGTTTTTTTTCTTTTATTTATTCCTTCTTTTATTGGTTTAATCTATCTGTCAGTTTGTGTAGTCTTCTAAATGGGAGTGTTTTTGTCAGTACTGTTTGAATCAAGGCTATCGTTTCCCCAGTGTGGGAGGATAACATTTCTTTTATCTTATCTTGTCTCATATCTTAATAAAAAAACCAAGTTCTGTCGTTTCGTTACATATGTGCATCTTCTGCTCTTGCTAATTTGTTTGCTACTTCCGGCTGGCATAGGTCTCTGTGTAATTTCACCAAAAAAACACTGATTTCATTGTTTGGCGGCATTTCTTGTGACAGAGACTGTCAATCTTTGAAAAACTGAATTTTGAACCCATGAGATGTTTGTTTGGTGAAGTGTTTCAATAGAACCAAAGTGAATCAAATGGAAAAGAGTAAATATATACACTAACCCTAACCCTAACTGTTAGGTTGGCGAAGTGGTACTGTATGTTTCCCCGTCTTCCACCTCTAGGACCCCGGTTCAAATCCCACTTGGGGCACTATGTGAATTGGGTTTTCAGTCCCTGCCTGATTGCGTGGGTTTTCCCTGGAATAATTCTCTGGGGTTTTTCCTCCCACATCTAAAACTGAAACTTCCTTTCTTGTCTTCTCTCCACTGGGTTCTTGGCTAGTACAGTGATTAAGTTCGCTTTTCTGAGAGTCCTTTCGCTTCACAACCAGAATTAATAAATGAAAAGAAAATGAAAACCCAAACCCTAACATGTATACACATTTCTTCATAGGCACGTAATTTAGGACCCAGCACAATCCCTTTCCTGACGACGGTGAATATCAGTCTGCCCTGGAAGACGCTAGATGGTGATTGGTTGCTTTACTTCACGCACATCGAGGTGAGTCTTTTGATTGGACTAGTCTCCAATTTCATGCGAAGCTGTTAAGCTGAAAATATCGGTCGCACCTAAAGCCGACAACTTGCGACGACAACAAGTTTGAAATGCACCGAAACAAATGTTGAATTATTTTCTTTGACCCACCCACATTGTCAAAAAGTGCGGATTTTAAAAATTGCTAATTCTGAATGGCTCCTGACGTTGTGATTTTTTTCTTGCAGTTACAAGGTACAGGGAGATGCAAGTACAATCACATCCTACAGCATCAACACAAGCAGCTCCCTCAGTATAGAGCTAACATTACTGCTCCTGAAAATAACCCCCCTGCCTTCTACACAACTGGAGAGGTAAGTCAAAGTCATAAAAATATTACCTTGTTTCCACCCCTGAACCAACCTCTGCAGGCAGTTTATATTTTACATTATGGGAAAGTTCCATTAAAGAACTTCCGAGATATGTCCACAAAAACTCGGACACTACTCACCCTTTTCACCCATTAGGTGTGTTTACATTGAATTACTTTGGGTCATTAAACTTAATGGATGAGCAGTTAATCTGCCTGGGGCAGTCAGCAGCCCTACTGGTTTGGCATGATCCAATTAAGTCCACTGTTTTGAAAAGGAATTACATGGAGATAACAGGTGTGAGCTGTCAGATGAAAAGGATGTTTCATTTGAGCCTCTTTCTTTAACGAAGCTTTCCCAAAATGACTCCCGGGTGTAGGAAAGTTATTTCTATTTTTATATCCGAATAAAGAAAGTTGATCAAATCTCATGTTTGTTTATGTGTGTTATTTTTTCAGTCGCTAACGTTCAACTGCAGGAATGCTCGGTGTGCGACCATCTTCTGCGTCATTGACAATCTACGGATGGGTGAGGGCGCTGTGGTGTATATCCAGGCACGCTTTTTTGAAAAGACACTGGCTGATGTAAGTTTGTATTATTATTATTTTATTTTTCAAATTAAGTACAAATTTACCTACAAAATAAAAATGTAAAATAAATAGTTCGTTTTGTCAGAGATTTTGTGTATGCCAATATATTTTCTTATTTCAGTTGTTGCAATCAAAATAAGCAACAGTTTGGGGGTCTTCAAAGTCAAATGCTGAAATATTTTTTGATTGGTACTGCAGTACCAATCCAAAAATATCAGTATACTGATATGAACTTTATAATGAATGAGTTTCATATAAATAGTGGACATTTATACAGGGCCAGTATTCGTCAATTTTGAGACTTGTGTCACATGAACATTATTATCCCTGATTGCCATGCCATTTATTTAATTCCTTAAATGTTAACCACCTTGGCTCCATGGGGAGTGTACAGCCTGTGCCGCCAAGTAGGTGGCCCACCCAGCTAAATCAACCACAAGAACAAGCTCTGCCCTCAAAGGTACCCATTTACTCCTGGGTGAAGAAGAGTGTCTTGCTCAAGGCCACAAGTGCCATGACCGGAATTCGAACCCACACCCTGATAACTAATAGCGACCAGAACTAGAGTCCGGTGCACTACACCGCGCCTCCACAACAAGCCATCTTTTTAAAAAAATACTACATTAATCCTGCACTTTGTTTCTAATGAATAGGTCAAGGCCAAATGGTTCACCATTGCAGGAATTAACATTTTCATGTTTGTTTGTTTTATTTTACCAGTTGGGATACAGCACTGTAAGACTTGAAGGTAGAGCCATGGTGAAAGTAGAGAATCATGGTAACGTTCACGTCCAACCCAGAAACGGTCGCCCGGACTCCATTGTGGTAAGAACATGATATCAAAAT